>JAPWLS010001833.1:0-64257 GCA_028551675.1 Tineola bisselliella | reverse complement strand
GCCCGTGAATACATATATCTACACAGTATGAAGCTGCCAACTTGTTAGTCGACTCGTAGGGCGAAGGATATTTATCATGATTGTCAATTGTCACATGATTGACGAAACTCTTTGAAATGAAAGCATATCGTCATAGACAAGTACAATCACATAACGAATTATGTAATTTCGATATTTGCTATTCAATCAAGTCTATGGCGATACGCTCCAATTAGTACAAATTACCTACAATATGTACAGTCAAACCTAGAGAAGTGAGAATAATAGTCAAGTCCCGTTACTTTTAACCTAGACCTTTATATGTAGGAGTTTCTTACTCTAGACCTATAGTGAACGAGGGTTTACACTAATATTTCAATAAAAATCTCAAAACTCGCAAGTCGACTTAGACGCCATGTTCCACGACTTTTATTTAACCTTTATAAGCGAGACGAGAGTAACTACTCCCAAACCTTCGTGAGAAATCTCTATAAGCGAAAATAATATTCGGGTCCCTTGAATTCTCGCTTATCCAGGTTCGACTGTAATGAAGTCTTAACCCACAAATAAACTCCTTATAATTTCTTAATATAGTATACATATTTATAGTTTGGGTTTTTATTCCTAAATAAATTGTAAGATGTAATTAAGTCCTAGTTCAAAAAACTTCAATCAAGTAAATTATTGTTCAGGTTTAACTAAAGATTTTATGTTATAAAAATAACCAGCATAATGGCAACAACCCACTGTACGCATTCCAGCTTCACATTTAGTAATTCGTACTAAACGTGCTCGAAATCAAAACAATTTGCAGTTATTATTTTCAAAACGTGGTTGCCTATTATTTTATACAAAACTCATGTCCAAGTTTTCGTAAATAACTTTGAACTCACAGAATTATTGGAAACCCATTAATATTTGAGTTAGTTATGTATATTTATAAAACTAAGGAAGGAATTACTTAATAGATGTGTAGTGTAAAATGTTATATTAAGATAGTACTAAACGTTTTTATTAGCGCTAATGTGAATGAATAATTACGGCTTGATTGTACGTTACTTGCTTAATTACGCTTAATAATTTATACAATCATGCCAGCAGCAAGTTACAGAACAATCCTTTGTTCCTGCCTACCCATGTAGACAAACCGCGATAGCACCTATAGCTACATCATAGGCTTGATAACAATCGCGCATTGTGCGACTCGGTGTAACCGCACGCAGCCAACTGATAAGGAATAAGGCGACCACGGCGAGAACGCCCGGCCCCGGCAACTCTTTATCAAAACGAATGCCACAATCAATCGCCTGAAGTTTGCTGCGCACGTGCGCGATGTGACTTTGTAACAACGCGACGTTTTCAAATTATATTTACAAGGCCGCCCATAGCATCGAGCAGTTAGCCAGTGATCAACACATATGAACTGCTCGCACGGTCCGTGTATGGCAGGCCTTACATAACAGAGTCGAGTGCGGTGATTAGTATTATCTATCTATTAATATTATACATTATTTATAAATACATATTATAATTATTATTTCGTGTTTAATAAATATACATAATAATACGGATGCTTGGACATAATCAATATCATTTGATGTTTACCCGTAGGTATATAATATAAAGACAATGCTCAGTATAGAGACTCTATTGCAGCCCAATTACTAAAGTGAATAATTTAAAAAAAATTAGAAAAATATTGCTTAATATAATTTTGTAAACATAAATTTCACAAAGCAGCTATGTATACATGGTACTGGGTCATATGTGAATAAATGTTCGTGAAGCACTCTGCACTCAGCTACGAGGTTAGTTCGTACGATAGTAATCTGTTGAATGACCGCCGCGAAGCTATGCGCAGATGTGAGAAACAACATGGCGTGTGTACACAAAACGTAAAATGATGTGGCACTTCACATCGATTTTATTTTAAATATTAGTTAAATTAGTTAGTTTTATTTTGAGCCGTGCGATTCGGCGTAACCGTTAGTAATTATGTAACGGATATCCGTAATATACGCGTAAACAATCGATCTAATCGAATTTAATATCGTCGAAAGTACAAAGTTATCTACGTCCTTCCCCATGTCGTAGAAGAATCGTGTAAATACTAAATATCCAAGTGCGAGGCTCTGTCGGCGAAGCGTCCATCACATTCGTGAAGGTAAGTTGCATCTATAGAATAGAAACTACGACGTCCTCGGAGACGTCACAGTCGGAGGTCGCGTGACCTTCAACGCTGACACGCATCTTATTTGTTTACACCGCTATCGACCCACTGACCGCGTCGCCTCCCCTTTGCAGATGGCCAGCTCACCGCTCGGAGAGCTCGAGGACCTCACTCTCTGCTCGTACTGCCGCCGAGCTTTCGACGAGGGCGAACAACAGCCCAAAGTGTTGTCTTGTAAACATCACTTCTGTCTAAAATGTGTAAACTCAGTGCTGCTCAAGGGCCGTGAGCTCTATTGCCTACACTGTTGGAAACGCACGGAGCTGCCGGACGCACGGGCCGACTCATTGCCCACTCATGGCGCCCTCGTCGCACTCGCACGCCGATTGGCGGCCGGATCGTTGCCACCTGCTCCTCCCACCACTGCTGCGGACGAGTGCACAGCGCACGGTCTTCCTGTCACTCTATGGTGTACAGGATGTGAGATGTCACTGTGTCGGGGCTGTCCCGGTCACGTGGGCCACGCTGTGCAGCCGGCTGCCGAGGCTCGGGCCACACTGCGCCGAGACATCGCCCGCGATCTTCATCAGACGCACCGCTTGCTAGACGACCTGCAGCGACTGGTATTTCGTCAACGTGATTTTCTGCTCAAGATCCTTGAGGCATGCACTACCCTCAAAACACAACTAGAAACTGAGTTAGTAAATAATCCGGCCGGTTTCGAGTTATCGGATGCACGTGAGGCACTGGAAAGCGCTCGTCGAGCTCTGGCTGCAGATTCTCGACCGCCCGAATTACGGTCGATGTTGACGGGACTGGCTACTGAGCGCGAACGCCTACAAGCGCGTCATCGTGATATGTTCCTACAGTGTCGTTTGGATGATTTGATTCGTGGAGCCCGAGTCGCCCTCGACTTCGAGTTGCTCAAACGTGCACTCGCCGACGCTCACTCTGCAGAACCTCCTCCACCGGATGACGGCTACCGCAACCCCGTGCTGTTCTTGGCGAATTATTGCATGTCTCAGCTCTATTCGAGACATTGTCTCATGAAGCGTCATGATATTCTTGCTCAAAACGGAGATCTTCAACATTCGTTGTCGACTTTCGTCCCCTTTCAGTATACAAGTGGAAAACAACCATACGACGTCCACCTCAAGTCTAATTTCGTCGAATTCACCAATAACAACATCGCACTGAGCAAGCCCAGCCCACTGGGCTTCGGCGACAATGGCCCTATGTCTCCTGCTAACAAAACAAGCGCTTTCCAAACGGACGTTCTTAGCTTGGCTTTGCCGTCCATCAACAGTCACTCTCCTCAACCGATATTGCGGAATCCCACTTCACATGTATTCCCACTGTTCTATTTTAACATCGAAGTGAACGGCACGCCTTTCGGTCGCATCGTCATAGAGGTTCGCAGCGACGTGGCGCCCAGAATGGCTCGCAACTTCTCTGTATTGACGACCGGCGAGTACGGCATCGGGTACAAGGGGTGCAGCGTATTCCAATGTTGGGAGAACGAGAGTGTGATCACCGGCGATTTCGAATTGAACAACGGGCGCGGTGGGCGCAGCGTGTTCGAGGAATCTTACTTTATGCCGGACGACACTAAGATGGTAGCGGTGCGTGGGAGTGTAGGCATGCGTCGTAGTCAGAAGCGACACGACAATTTGGGGCTGGTGGGCAGTCAATTCCGCGTCATTCTGCGTGAGATGCGCGGCTTCACCGGCATCTTTGCGTACGTGGCCGAAGGACTGGAACTGGTGGATCGCCTGTCGCAGACCGGGGACAGCGCAGGCAAGCCGCAATCCAGCATACTAATCGCCAGCTGTGGTAAGCTTAATTGATCGCTGTTCTCATATCACACACCTCCTGTCACTACTTTTAATTAATATTTTTTACCTTTCTTGGACCAATTGTTTTTCGTCTAAAATTCGCATTGTTGTGAGATATTTTATAATTACTGTAATGTAAACTTGGATTTTGAAGTATTTACGCGATTCTATTTGGGGTACTACGTCTTGGGCTTTTTTATTGTTTTTTTTTATTTGCGAAACGGCGAAATCGTAGGATCTTAGTCGGCCGATATATGTATTTTGTAGGACCGCCGGATAACAGGGAATTATCTGTGAAATGCATCTTTACGGAGCTACGTCGACAAATTATATTTATATATTTATTTTTCGTCTTAGATAATCTATGTTGTAGTGTTAGTAGAGAGCGATGTTATGTAAAAACGTACCGGTAGTGAGCGATAGGCCTAGATAAATGTGACTATTTATTCCATATATGATATAAAATATATTTTTGTTAACAGTTTGTGTAGAGATAGATAAATTTATATATTCGGCAGCATTCAATGCACAGTGCCAATGGTTTGGAATATTTTTCGAGCGCGGGCTTACCTCTGTAATAAAGAATACATTCGGTGAATAGTGCAGTCCTGCTGAGCGGGTGCTGATGCCTCAGTGTTATCGTTCTCATTATATTATATGTGTGTCAATGTTATGTGGGCGACGTCGCATGGACGACCGTCGGCACCACATGTAGTCGTAACATAGTGATCGTCGTTAAATATTTAATGTAAAGATATATGAATTATATTTACAATTTAATGTTACCTCACGGATGAATCGTTCGATATAACAATAAGAGGCGATAAATGAAATATATTAGTGAATAACACGGATTCGTGCGTATATCCCAGAGAGTATATAAAGCGTCTGTGATGGTGGACGCGCGGTGGTCGGCGGCGAGGCGCGTGCCTTCCTCTGCCGAGCCGCGGCCGCGCGTTCGGTTAGCTTCGGAAACGACTGATATCTACTTCGTTATTGTATTATTTAATTTCGAAAGTCGTCTCGGCTATAGGCCGCCGGGTCTTGCGGACCTATTGCTGTATATCTCGTAGTATGTAGCGCTTTCGGTATAATCGCTTATTTCGCGACGCGGTCGAATATCCGACAAAATCATGTGACTTGAATGTGCCGGGGCCTACGTGATGTCAAATATATGTACTTGTTAAGTTTATTTCTACCAAAGTTTAAAATATCGTTGTACGTGGCCATTGTCAGGTGGGGTGGGTCTCTTAGCGTACCGGGAGACTGCGCCGGGTGTCGGGTGTCCCAAATATAAGATACGACTTATTGTAATATTATATTGTATGTTGAAGGTTCGCTGTGGGTTGTTTTAATTGTCGTTGCTACTGTTTAGTCGCCCTCGGGCATTCGTCTTAGATTGCCAATTATTTTGATAGATATTTGTGTTGATTTATTATTTTTATGATTTCTTATAATATTATTCTACAACTTTCTTTCTTTCATTATATTATAGTCTATATAAAAATATATTATTGTGATGGTATTTTGGGACTGTAGTTGAATGGAGTGTTTCTAGCATCCAAACTTGTTATATGTACGCGCATTGTCCAACGCGAAATCGTGATAAATAAATAAAATGTATAAAAAAGTCTTGCTATTTCATTTGATAATCTTATTAGATAAACCTATAAGTAAATATGTATTATGTCCCATATATTTTAGATAAATAATCCTATATATGAAAATATATACCTCAAATTGGATGTTACTGTGAGTTTGTCTTTTGTTTTTTTTTTATAACAACTACTAGTGTAATTTAAAAACAATTGAATAATTATTTCAAATCATCAATGAGTTAGTTATTGTGAGCCCCATTAAGAGTATAGCTATGTGAAAGACAGCCCAAGGTAACGTTATCAAATTGATACACAATCGATACGATAAGAGACATTAGATGTATACATACATACGAAGATTATATGGAAGAATATTTACAAATGAGTAATACATTAGTAGGATTTGCTTGAATGAAGTACAAGATCTGAGATGACTTACAGCAGCGGTTCTCAAACTTTTTTGGCGAAGGAAAAAGCCTTAATATAATTATAAAAAACTGATTTATATGTATTTATGAATAATCATATTGCAATGTAATATTTAGTTGGAATATTTAGATGTAACCTTATAATCTCCCTTTGGTAAGTATTTTTTGCAGTATTTTAGCCCTAAGGTTCCGCGGAACACACTGAGAATGGCTGACTTACAGAAACCAACAAGTACATGCAGATTTGGTACGACGAGGTAACTATGCTTTAGCCAAGTTAACAAGACATACCCTTATTATATTCACAGTATATATACAGTACTAAAAAGTGAAGGCACTACCATGAGATGGTAAAATGAGCAAATAATTACTATTTAAGATCTTAACCAGTTGCAAGTTGGATCAGAAAGAAATTTTTATCAAAGAATTATTAAAAATAGATGTTACATCTCTACATTACTGATACAACATATTAATAAAACCTGAATTACTAATACATTTAAAAATATAAATAAGCCTATAAAAGTATAAATAAGCCTATAAATAATTAAGGAATTAAATCAAACAATAAGTTACGTACCTTGTAATAAACGTCAGGCACATACTGCTTATCGCTGGAATCCCTTATGTATCCGAGTTCTGGGGCATCACGTGTTGGTAGTAAACAATTATCACGGACCAAAGCCTGACATTGTCCGGACACCTGATAACCTTCCATATGCACCTGATTGTTACTGTCACCTGTGAATATAATTTTGATTATGACAATAATGAATACATATAACCCCAAACTATAACAAAACAAAATACTTATTTTGGTCACAAATTTAATAAATATTAACTCTATAGATTTCTTTCAATACATGTGTTGTTTTATTTATAAAGATGAATGGTTTAAAAATCATTAGAAAAATAATAGAATATAAGAATTTAACCTGTAATCAAGACAGTAATGAATTTAGATCCAAAATAGCCATTGGATGCGTAACGACAAGCGTTAGGATGTTGGTTCTGTAAGTGACCAGCCATGATGCATTCTTGAGCTGATAAGAAATGACTGTCCACACCTCTGTAAAAAAGTTTTTATGTTTAAGTTTTAACAAGATGTTGGAGATAATACTTGTATAGTTGACCTTGAATTATTTTTAAACTGGTTATTTTTGAAGTGATAATGTTTAATATTGGTGGAATATTATTCTTTAAATGCTAAGAAAAATGCATGAATAGACAAATTGTGTGTATATTAAAATAGATGAAAACATATATTTTAATTTTAGAAAAAATCTACTAAACTTTATTACAGAAACTAAAGAATATGCATTATGTAAAAAAAATTTAAACATCATTGAAGATTAAGCTGTATAGGTAATCAGCTCTCTGCATTTAAAAAATAACAGCAATTTTTTTTGATATTGTGCCAATATAATTTGTAAAAACAATACACACCTAACTTGTTTAACCGTCCCAGTAGCAACATCTTGTGGTATTAGATCAGTGAAGAGCCAACCGACTTTCCTCAGGCCAAGCTTAGCTGCAATTCTGTCAACCAACTCTTGCTTAGGATCCTCTTCTAATGTGATGAAGTCACGGCTACATGATTGTGGTGGCTCATAAATGGCAGCTACTGTTGCCCGTATACCTGAAGAGAGATCTTACTTTAGCATATATTTTAGAAATAATGCACTTTGTAAAATAATTGTACTGTAAGTGTGGTATATTGTAATGTCCAGTATATGTTTTGTACTATAGCAAGATCTGTAAGTTATAATTGAAAACATATATACATACAGGCAGTCACTCATACAAATTATGACATGTTAGATTCTCCCACTGTATAGATTTTGTACTATAGTAACTACTGTCAGTAATAATTAAAACATATATACATACAGGCAGTCCTTGTATTTACGGCATGTTAGGTTCTCGAAAAAAGCATATGTTTTGAGACATGTTTACACGTAAAATCCTGGGGTTAGGTTCAAAGATAATAGGCCTTAAAAGACGCAATAACTCCTTAACTCATTGGATGCAACAACAAAGTCGTGTTTCGAGGAACAAAACTTCGCGGCAAATGAATTTCCTTATATTGACATTCCCCAAGTGTCAAAAAATTGTTTGACGTAACTCGAAACAACGTAAGTTGAGGGTTTAGGACACTCAGCCGTTAAGAAATGACGGCTAAGCATCATAAACTATTCCTTTTGTAGTAAATATATATAAACCTAACTGTACAACATAAAGAGATAAGAAATAAGTAAAGACAGTAATAGCAGACATACCCAATGGAACATCAGGATGTTTCTCATATCTGCCGTACATGAATCCCAGACGTTGGTAGCCAGTAGCCCTCCAGTATTGCAGGAATCTCTCGACGATGGCGGAATGCTGTATCATAGCATTGTCAACATGACGGTATCTTTGGCGGTTGAGGGTGACAGCGCTCGGAGTGCATGTGGAACATACTCCACGTGGCCAGGGCGGGTGCTCCTTACATCCTGATAACATTTTGTATTGTTAGAATTTGACTTACACAATTTTGTACTAATATAGTCGAAAAGCAGCATGGTGTAATCAAGTTTGTAGTTCATATTTTTAACTCTCAAGGTTCACATTATCAATGAATACCTACCTAAACAGAGTCTTAACATTATAAATTAAGCAATAATGTTTATTATAGTTTAAAATATAGTTACCTGGTTTAATTTTACAAGAAAGCTCATCTAAAGAGACAAACTTGCCAGACATTTGTTTCCTAAGATATGAATGGAAAGATAAATGCTTGATATTATGTTCTTTTAAATAACCTTCATCCCACGGTTCCAGAGGAGAGCAATGGACGCAGCAGCCTTTCGAATTGTGACGACATCTGCAAAATAAGATATTATCTAAAAACTTATTCATAGAAAGTGTCCATTGTTAAGGTGCCTTATTTAGGAGT
This sequence comes from Tineola bisselliella, assembly GCA_028551675.1. Classification (NCBI taxonomy): domain Eukaryota; kingdom Metazoa; phylum Arthropoda; class Insecta; order Lepidoptera; family Tineidae; genus Tineola; species Tineola bisselliella. The sequence continues at coordinate 55,309 of JAPWLS010001833.1, read as the reverse complement.
TAATTATATTGCAGTAATTATACTACTTGAGTCTCAAGTAATAATTGTATGCTATAGCAAAAACAAGGTCATTATAAAAAAAATTATTCATTAACATGATTTAACTCATTTATAAGAAATTTAAAGTAATAAAAAATAATAACAATTTATCATCACGTGTCCGCTGTATGTTGCCAGATTCTTTGTACAATTCCAAATCCACATCATCCTCCTTTGGTGCAGCATTTGTGCTACCAGATTGTGTAGAAATACCAATTATTTCTGAGGATTTTGTAGGCTGGTTTGACTGCAATGTAAAGAAAATATATTACAAGTACATTGTGAACCATAGTTTACCGCAGGTTATTTTATTGAACTGATAAAAACTACTATTTATGGGAAAGGAAATAAAACAATTTCAGAAACTATTTATGTGTTAACATTGTTAACAATTACCTCAGCACTTGTACTAGGCTGTTCATAGATTAATGCACCATTTAAAGGGCTCATATAGAGCATATCGCCGTGCTGTAGGCCATATTCAGCCAATGTACGCGATTTACTCGATAATATTTCTTCTTTACGCTGACGATCCTTATGCAAGCCAAATGCAAAGTTACTCAGTCGAAACACTTCGTAAACCTTTTCAAATAAAACAATGGTGGGTTCATTTCTTGATAATTCAACCCGTTGTGTCCCTTCAGCGCATTGTACACGTAGCATCTGAAATTATAGAAGGAAAAAAACTTCGATTAAAAGGCGCAAAACTCGAGAGTTTATTGACACTTAGCATCGAAATTGTTGAGTCATCCGGTTCAGATTTAATAACATTAAATGAGCACATATTGCATTTTATTAAATAGCATACCATTTTAAAGCAAAACAGAGTAAATCCTCTGATGACAAGGCGTAAATATACAAAATTCGAAAACGTTTTCAAACAAAGCTTATTGGCTGTGACTCTGAATCTTGCTGTAACTATAAGTATAATTGTTGTTTATGCATACACCAATGGAAATCCTTCCTAGAAACCTAGTATATAACAAATAATATCGTGTTTAATAATTTAAATTACCATTTTCTTAGATGCTGACATTTTGTTGACTGACATATCACAACTTTTGTTTTTTAAAACGTTTTTTTTCTTTAGGAAGGCAAAGATTTTAGTTAAAACAAAATATTACTTTCATTAAATAAATGTTAAAACAATTTTGCATATTGAGTCTTATTAAGATATCATAAAAATGTATTAAACATTAACACAAATAATGTAGTTTGCTTGTAGTAAAATCACTGCCGAATTTGATAAAAGTATTCAAATCAGATGTTTCTACCTGTCAAAATGAAATTTGCTTGTCACTGTCAAAAGGATTTGTTTATAAGAGGAACGCAGACATAGTAAGAGATAGGAGAGGTGTATAGTTATTAGTCCATCAAAGAAATAAAAATAGCTTTTAAATACATAAAGAGATGATACTTATATTTGGAACTGCCTTCAAAAACTAGGTAAATAATTAAAAATGTTTTAGTAATTCTCTAGAATTATTTTGCAGTTTTAAATCTACATTTTGACAATGCACGTTTATTCTTCATATTTCTTACTTTCAAATAAATGAAATTTATGCGGCGTACCTCTTCACGTTTTGTAGGTATAAATAGTATGTCGTAATATCGTGCGGTGACGGAGCTATTCTGCGGCGCCGCTCAGCTGTGCGCAGGTGACCGGCACCGCGTGAAATCGTGTTCAATTTCCCTATCGTGTTTGTTTTATTTATACGTAGCTTGTACTTCAGTGAATTAATAAACATTCTTAAATAGCAGGTACCTAATTATTAATCAATTGTACATTTATTTATTAAAAATTAGTATTAGCTAGGTAATATGCTATATTTCTCCATACATATCTATGTAGTCATAAATATTTTAATATTACATCAATTTATTGCTAATGTTGAATAGATAAATATTATTTTTAATGTTGCAGTGATAACACCTTAAAATGGAGAACGAGGAAGGAGAGGTTGTTGAGTTGTACATCTATGACTTAAGTAAGGGCATGGCAAAGCTGCTGTCACCCATGCTGCTTGGTATGGCATTTTGCTTAAGCATATTGTTTTTTTTTTAATCAACATAACTAATAAAATTCATCAATAACTGATAATTATGGCTTACTTCTTGGAATTGAAATCTATATGTTGTTAATTCTATCCTATACATTTTAAAAACAAATTATTACTATAATAGTATCTTAGTAATAAAATTATCATATGACAACTAATATATATGAAGTTTTTTTTTTAATGTAAATTTCTAGAGATCCTAGGTGATGTTTTGATTCAGATATTGTAGTATTGAGAACGCAGCTTCCTGTTTTTTTAAAACATGTTTTGAATATATGTCAGGTCATATATATCGTTTTTGGTGCATGTTAACTTAAAAGATTGTATAGTTTACAAATACTATCATGTGTGTTTTCATTATTTTTAAAAATTTATATAAAAGTGACTTATTTCTTTGAGAGACTTAGTTATTTGATTCACTATATTATATATTAACTTTATATTGAGTGGTTTTTATTCAAAAAAACATTGAATTTAATTAATTTTCACATTACGTATCTGTTGGTAAATATTTTAACACAAAATATATAGAACTTTTTTATAAAATAATTATATGAATATCAAATAATTGATAGTCATCATGATGAAATATCTAATTAAAGATACATAAAATTATGTTAATCATCAATCATTTAATCAAGGTTAAATTTATCACAAGGCAATAACTTATAATGATGTGTTAATTGAGTCCTTATATTTAGGCTTGTAATCAGAGGCGGCTCGTCCTAAAGAGCGCTGGTGCAGTGCACTCCCACGAAAATTACAGAAGTAATCTATATTTCTTCATAATACATACTATCCTTACATTACATTCATTCTATTCTACTATGCCTATACAATAGTATATTATATTACCTATATCTACGCCGCTGTGATATAAGTTCTGTAATTTTCGTGGGAGTGCACTGCACCAGCGCTCTTTAGGACGAGCCGCCTCTGCTTGTAATAATAATAATAATACATATAGGTGTATACTGGGTATATTTGGATGTTCATTTAAAACACCGATGTAGTGTTGTTCTAGTTAATCCTGAATTGATTACATCAATGTAAAAGTCTAATTAAAAATAAACGAGATAAATGCGATAGTAAGACACAAAAAAGTTTTATGAATTAATTATACTGCGTGTGAAATTTTATATTTATCTGGAAGAGAAAGAAATTTTAATTGTAAAGTAATTTTTTGTGTAAAGTTTTTGTTATGTTTTGCTTGTTTAATAACTTACTAACATTAGCTTTTTTTTATTAAGAATATATTCGTGTGATATTGTACTTTTTAAATATAATTTTCAGTGTTCGCAATGTTTGAAAAAATACGTAAACAAAACGTGTTTGTTTTTTCATAAACCGATAAACCTACTGACAAAGGTTTGGATGGTTAACGATTTACTAGCTCCATATAGCTTTGATCTAACACAATATAATTCCTTTAATTTAACGTATTTATTTTTCATATTGTTCTTTTACGAAGACAACTAGTATTGACCCAGTTTTTCTCTCATTATGACTGACAGAAACATTAAATGAGTTGTCAAGGTCCCCTCGTGGTCTACTTTCTTCCCTAAATTTAGACTCTATTTTTAACCATATAATGATTGGGATTAATAATTATTATGATTGTTCTGAATACTTTTAACAACCCTATTATTACCCACGTCACTAGTATATTTCTATGGTCATAGGACTTTTTGTTATTTTAAATCTCTTGTTAACTTTATTCACAAACTCGTAATTTCTAAATGAATGAATTAAGCGGATGAAAATTAATAATTATCTGCGTAACAATGACTTGTTTATTATAAATACATTTTAAAGTTTCTAAAACGATTAATGCGATGTAATTTTAAGCGGTTTGTTTATGCGATGTTTTATTACGGTCGCATAAATGTCGCACATAATTTTTATTTCTATTATCGCGTCATTTCAATTAAATTTCATTTACATTATGTGTCATTAATTTTTACCTTTGACTTTGACTGCAACCTGCTGTTTTACTGTCCACAAAAGTGAAGATAAATAATAATTCTTATTTATTTCGGCTAATGCTATATTCACTGATAAATGTTATACAGAAGCAAATGCCTGCATTCACCTCCGCCATGTCAGTTTGTAGATACAAATGAGCACCGTCTAAATTGACTGGTCACACTCTTGTACTCTTCATAAAGGTCTAGACCAGTGTTTCCCAACGTGGGACCAGTGTTTCCCAACGTGGGGCCCACGCTCCACAGGGGAGCATTTTGATTGTTAAGTGTGTCAAACCCTTCCGCTCCGGGCCATTTAAATACAATGCTAGATTTCGGTACCAAATTTAACGAAAAAAGCATATTTTTAAATAATTCAACGTCGTCAAAGCGAAGCCGAAGCGACCGCACGTATCCTGGTGATGCCACGTGAAGTGGCGAAACGCGTCGAGACAAATTACTGAATGTTGTAGCGGGAATTATAAGCAAAATAATTTTAATTAATTTCCTTTAATATGGATTTCCGCAAAGTAACACCTGAAACAACTAATTATACTAGTGTAATAGTCACTGCGTCATTGAGGTCGTCGTTGTTTTACTCTTAAAAGAAGGTATATATTATGGATGCAGATCAGATCCTACTACCCATAGATTGTACAATAGGCAGGTTATTCCTTTTACATAAAAATATGTATAAATAATTCGGTGTATGTTAAAATGATTTCAGGTCATCAAATCGAGGGTATATGGCATACGGGTATTGTGGTATTCGGAAGGGAATATGTCTTCGGCGGTGGAGGAATCAGCAGTTTTGAACCTGTAAGTTTAATGGCCTTTGTTTATATCAATATTCGTTTTTTTTTTTTTTGTTATGAAAATCAATTATGTCTGTATAGCGATAAATAAGGCGCTTTAACTGTTTTTTTTTAAGTATTTAGGAGGTATTAGGTAGATTCTTAGTACAATCTCTTATTAATAGTGCCAAACAAACTTTCAAATGGGTTTTTATGTCTGGAATGATATAGTTCTTAATATTTTACTATGTTATATAGTATATTTTAAATAATTGAAGACTGCGACTTTTGTTTTGATTATTTTTAATTGGATTTTTAAAGATATCGCAGCAATATAAAAAATATTGTATGTATTCATAGACATATATGCTTATTTAGAAGGTAATACAAAACATTGACCATATATATATTATATATAAAAATAATAAAACAATTGAACTTACAAAACAAACAATAAACTTCAAACATGATATATATTAGAAATTTCTAATTGGTTTTAAATTAAAAGAAGAGAGATATATCCATCGCTTCAGTGCATAGCATTCTCATAGCTGTTAATAATACTTAGTAATATTGTATCTAAATTAATGTTCTAACTCATAAGAAGACACGTGTAAAAGTTTATCTTTATAAAGATGATCTATGAACGGACGTGGGTACTAGTAATGAAATATTATTTTGGCTTGTATTTAAAATATTATTGCCAAAAATTATCACGTAATTCGAAAAGAAACCGATAATCTGTTAAAATTAGGTATAATTATTTTGTGCTAATGCGTGTGTACATTAAGAAAAAAATATTATTTTGCGTTTTATAAAGAACTTTTTCGAAAAAAAAATACGCTCGATAACTTAAAGCAAAGATAATTCTAAGGAAAGATAATTGAACACGAATTTATTATTAGTTAACGTATATCAGATGATTGTTTGATTGGAAGAGATGGCTCTGTAAGGATAAGCTCAGCGTATCAACACAATAAGAAATATATATAAGTACATACTTATGTTAGGGGAATTTAATACAAAGCAGATGTATACGTAATATGTAATATTAAATTAAATGTTATTGTGACGAATTCCACACACGATTCTCTAACGTTATTTTTAGTAGTAACACCCACTTTACAAATATAATCGTTTTATTTTCGATCCTTTTTTTGTAATGCACGTTCTTGTTTTAGTGTAGGCAGAGCATGGTAAATATTTATTAAAATGTTTAAAATTACGCTTTTCCTTTTAGATTATTTTCGTCGCAACGTTTTGGAAGACGTTTAAAAACGCCATTTTATTCATTTATTTGGTTAAAACAAAATATTGGACCAATAAAATCCCAAAATACATTCGAGACACAACATTTTATCCATCCAGTTGTTAACGCGGAATGTTTATTGTTTTTCGCCGTCTCCCCCAAATTGAGAAACGTTAAACCGGACATTTTTATAGTACACTTCAAGGATGTATTTTAGTTAATTTTACGCGCGAAAATTCACAAATATTTCGATGACCGTCTTCCTTCTTGCGATCGTGTAATATCATCCCAAGTTTTTATTAGATTGTAAACATGACTATTATATTTAGAATTGTGTAGGCGTATTGCCAGAATGTTGGAACTCTAATGTCAAATTATGCCTTTTGACACCTACTGGATAATCAAATGTAAATGTCATTTTTCTGAAAATATGCCGGAGATCTTAAGCACAAAGTAGATTGAGGCACGTGCCATATAAATGCAACAAATGCAATTAAACGCGTAATATCAAAATATATATCAAAATTATTTGACGTATTTATGTTTGGAACATTTCCCATGCGTTAAATTTGTAACAAAATTCTGCAGCGCCCTCTAACGGCCTGAATTGGACACCTGAGCTTATTTTACATCAATTTAAGCTGTGTATCTTAATTATGCCTGTTTTTATCGTCATTTGAATTAAGAAAATCTCATCCGGAAATGCAAACTTGCAACGAACTCGTGTGTTATTATGTGCGTTATATTTAAATCTAAATCCGTCGGGAGTTCATGCAACTTCACGCACTGAACCCGACGTGCCCTATATTTTGCCACACCAAAAATAGACGCTATTCTCACAATTATGTGGTCTCGTTTACACTTGTATAAATGTACGTAAGTTGACGAGACAGACCGGTGCGGTGGTAGTTGGTCGCTTTATCTCAGACGGGATTGTCGCACGTGCGTTGTTACTTACCAAAGTTGGAATAGTGCTTTCTTCAGGTGACTTTTAATATATTTATTTTGTTAATCTTCAACTGAAAACTTGAACTAACATTTGGTTACTTTTATCTGTGTATTTACTTGTATATATGTATTATTCAGGCTATGATTGACGAGTTTATTGTGGTCTTCTCGTCATACGCCTTTTCGAAGCCATTGTAGAGTCTGACGATGCGCAAGCGCACGCCTTCAATGCCTATGCTAATAAACTATTTTAATTTTATTTCTTTTTTTTTATTTTTTTTCCAAAATATTAAATTAAGTATGACATTGTACTTAATATAAATACATTTTTTTTTATAGTGTCAGTTATTATTCACAAAAAATAAATTTAAATTTTAGTCAAAATATATAGCGTTTTAATATAAATTAAAAATATATGTATTTCGTCTGTTTTATAAACACAGTAAGGTGTTAAATTTCATGTGTTTTTGTATTGTTTCTTGTGTTGTTAAAAATAGATGTCTACACGTCAGATGCGTTTTTTGTTTTATTTTTCCAAAGCATATATTTTGATGTTATATATGTATATGAGCCGTCGACCAGGAAGCGACGAAAAACAATTGAAAACCCACTCTATAACGATACGTACCTATAAACACGCGTCAAATTGTCAATTATAGAAAATAGATTATCAATATTATTTATTCATTTTAAGCATATACATATTTATTTATTACAGAAAACCACGTTGCTTGGACCTCCTCTGAAAGTAGAAAGACAAGGTGTGACATTTGTGCCTTTCCAAGTATTTTCGGATTATATTCAGGGTCTTGCTACATCGACATATACGTGAGTTCATTTAAAATCAATTCATTATGTTCAATAACAAGTAGTATTCATGTTATATATGTAGTCTAGAAAATTTACCATGTTCTGCAAAAAAAGCACAGTTTAAAATTTCTTTCTTTCACAAGCAAGTATTAAACATGTTAACTGCAAACCCTAGTACTCAGCTGTTTAGGAAGAAATTATAATTTTGTTTTATTGATAGCTCAGCATGTGACCACACTCCGCCTGATGTTAAGCTAGAGTGCGGTCCATGAGCATTGAGCATAGACAACTGTTACCACAGACAGATGTCCGCGTGCAACAGTCGACTCCACTATAAACACTATCCACTTAGTGTCTGAATTTTTTCTTCCAGAGCATCGTCATACAATATATATGATCACAACTGCAATAACTTCACCGAGGAGGTGTCACAGTTTTTGTGTGGATGTGGCATTCCTAAGTACATTTTGGACTTACCTAAGGATGAGACTTTGAGACAATCGGTGGGGCCGTTATTGAACAATTTTCTGCAGGGACTTACCGGTGGACAGGTTGTTAAGCTTATACATTGTCTTATTGAGCTAGAAACACTAATATGTTTTATTGAAATTGTATTATTAATTGTAGTGGAGATTAAATATGAAAAAATAATATATAAAAGATTAAAATTTAAATCTGATGTGATATTCGGTTTGTGTCTTGGGTTGTGAAGTTTTCTAAAATAATAGAATTTGTTTCGTGTTAATTTGAAGGAATTTGGCATCTCGTATAGTTTAAGATTTCTCCTCATAAATATTTCTCCTTTCAGACAGTATTAGCAAACGGTGTACGTCAACGTAGACAAGATAGTCCCGAGTTTATGACTTTAAACAATCAAATAGAGGAAGCGAGGTTAGTCGTCATTTGTTTATAAAAGTACCCTCAATATTTTTAGATAATTTTTTCACTCGAATAACGTACTTTGTGTCTTACTAGTGTAGTTCTAGTAGTCGCAGTAACACTGAGCAAATTTTCATCCCAGTTCTTATTGTTCAGTTTTTACTGTCATCGCAAGCACGATGGCTGCAAAGCTTCCTAATAGTCGAATTAAAATTATTAGTTATAATAAATGTATATTGTTTATTGAATAAAAAATGTTCGCAAGCAATCTCATACAGTGAGTCATTGTAACACCTATCAAAAGTAATGCTTTGTAATAAATAAAATTTTAAATTCACCAGATATAATCGAGCTACTCCAGTAAGAAATTATGATCAGTTATCAAGTTCAATGAGAAAGTTAATAGAAATAATAATCCCATTGGCTCGTGCCTGGTTTTGGCGGTTGATCAGGTTTCTGCGCCTGCGCATACAACACTGTGAACGTAGACCTCATACGCCGTTTTGAAAATGAGATACTATTTTTATTTCTTTGATTAATTATACACTTTTTTATTGATTGTTATTTTATTGTAGTTTTGTTTGTTTGGTAGAGATTTTAGATAGTAGATTTATTATTACATATTGATTTATTCTCTTAATAATGATATATTTTTTAATCTTTTATAGCGCATATATATTTAGATTGACTTTTAAAATTATTATATGTCAGTCAGTGTCTTAGACCTTTTGTCATCCGCTCAAAAAGGATCAGATGAGAGCGCCCTCTACCGAGGTGCTCTCATAAATAGAGTAATAGATGTGGTCTATGTAAAAAATGTATGTAGAGAAGGCAGTCACTGACTACCCCAACAAAGGCCGAAGGTCAGATTGAAATAGTTCAAAAGGATATGTTTTATTTTTCTCACAGATTACAATCACAGGCTTTAGAGGAGAAGCGTAATACTTTGTCTGAGAAATTAGCGCGTAAAGAGAGAAAGAAAGAGAAGAAGAAGAAGAAGCAGCAGCTAGAAAGAGAGAGGCTTGGTTTACCACCGGAACAGGATACAGGTAACTTTCGTGTTATGTATACAAATGATTATGTATTTTTATACGAAGAAAGCTCTCGTATAAAAAACACTGAGTGCACAAAATACATGGCACTAAGTTAGATTGGTACTATCCGAGTTTAATTATGAATCAAAAAATATTTACACTTTCAAAACAGACGACTTAGAGGTCGCATGATTGATCGATCAAAATTAGTTCAATCGTTTTCGCGTTTTTTAACATAAAAATCTTTAATAATTAAATATAAATTATTAAAATTGTAAAAGCAATTTAAAAAGATAATACTCTAATTCCCTTAGTCGCCTCTCGCGACACCCACGCGGCAATAAAAAGAATTCTCCAAGTTTTACGAAATTACCCGACAAAATGCGGAAGTACCCGAGCGTGAATTACTCATGAAAGGTTATGGATTGAGGAAATCAATTGTGATGCTTAAATTTATTTGTATAGCAGTTGCTACTATAATTTGCTTGTGAAGTTAGCTATAGGAAAAGAATGAAAAAAGATATAAAACATATACAATTAGTGGACGTGTTGGAAGATTTTTCTTGGTAATTCTAAACTGACGTACATACATCTCTACTAATATTATAAATGTGAATGTGAGTTTGTTTGTTACATTTTCACGCAACAACTACTTAACCGATCATCATGAAACTTTGTACACATATTTTTGGAGGTACTAGAAGTAACATAGCATACTTTAAAAAAAAAATACTTTTACTATGGTTTCCAATGAATGACTTAAATGCGAGCGAAGCGGCGGGTAAAAGCTAGTATACTATAAGTCATGCATTTATAGATTTAGGGTCCACATAGTAATTTTTTTATTAGTTATTTGCGTCTATTATTTTTATACAACCGTGTCAGTGTGTTGTGACTAATAGACACCGGGATTAGGTAAAATTTCTAGTACAGTCATTGAACTAAAAACCTATACACGAAACTATTAGCTCTAGACTCGAGACCATTAGCATTTTTCATCGCGGAGTAATACAACTCTTGTTATATATTTGTTCTGTGTACACTCACTCTCAATATTTATTATGGTTTTTAATTTAAAATGCATTCAACACTGTACCTATAAGAATAATCTAAAACTATTAAACTAGGGTTTATCTTATCTGCGTAATAAATTAGCGTGCTATCTACACCTACAATGTATTAAATTGTTTTACGTGATAGACTGATGATTGAAGTAATTAAAAATACATTACTCGGCTTATTATTAAATATACTCATATTTGATTAATAACTAGTGATATAAATTTAAAAATTGCGCATATGTTTTGGTTGAATCAGAAACTAGGTCAACCTTAACAAACAAACAATACTTTTTAATGTGTTTGAGTGTACATGGTGTAGGAATACGCCTCAGGTCTAGTTACTGGCCGTTTGCCAAACGGACACTGACATTATAGTTACACCAGCCACGACTCCCGGTTCACTATTCGTTGGCCACTAATACAGTTCTCAATTCGAATATAATTTTTTAAATTATATTTTTCAAATATCGAATACAGGTGGTGTATTTATTTTATATCGTTATCGAATGGACTTTTTGTGTTCGAATTTTGAATTTGATTGTGATTCTAATTTTATTTTTAGCGGCGTGGGTGACCCACGTTGTGTGATTTAGTGCAAATGGAATGTTCTAGATTTTGCTTTTTTTATTTGTTACAATCATTTTCCGGTGGTCATTTGTATTTATACTTTATATTTCTTATGTATAAAGAATCATACTCCAGTAATAACGTAAAACAAAATCGTTTATATTCGTGTATTCCAGATATGGCTGAATGTGCGGAGATTGTAAACGGCAACGATTTAGCTACGGGCCCGCTCGCTGGTCCGGCTGCAATTCAGTTAGAAGATGAGCGCCTCGAAGACGAGGAAAAGAAGCGAAGACGTGAACAGCCAATTGTTTTTAAGGATCTAGATGTGAGTCTCATTGAAATTATATGACACACACATATAACGCCCAGACTCGCAGCAATTAAAGCCTAGACCTCTGCTTAAAAGACTAGAGAGCTGGTAATGTAGCTTTGTCTATAAAAGTGTATGTTTCGGAGACTCGTGTTTTCATTGTTTTGATACGCTTTGCCGCCATGCTAGATGACGTCACGACTTCTAATAATATCAACATATTCAGGCATTGAGTCGACTTTTTAATTCATGACAAATTTATTTAAAGTTATTATGAAAAGCAACGAATGCATTTACAGTTTTGGCCGCACTCCACGAAACAGTTGTTTGTAACCAAATAAGCTAATCAAAGTGTGGTGGTAGGTTTATATTTACAACTATTAGTCAAACGAACGTATTAAAATAGAATCCGTGTGCTGTTAAAACTTTAAGTATATACTAACACGAATCTCATGGGAATTTATGTATCTATTTAATTTTGTAACATTGAACTGATTGATATGATCGCAATAAGTTTTTTGTATAGTAAGCCCAACATGTGATTACGTGTTAAGTTTAAGCATGTAAATGTTCGCAGACAGCAGTAGTCTTCACTATACCGGTTTGAATAGTGTATAGTAGCGGTTCTCAAACTTTTTTGGCGAAGGAAATAGCCTTAATATAATTATAAAAAACTAATTTATATGTATTTATGAATAATCATATTGCAATGTAATATTAAATAATATTTAGATGTAACCTTATAATCTCCCTTTGGTAGGTATTTTTTGCAGTAGTTTAGCCCTAGGGTTCCGCGGAACACCACTTTGAGAATGGCTGATGTATAGCATTGAGAAAGAAGATTATCTTGTTATATATCTTCTGTAGTTTATTCGCGTAATTTAATTGTTTTAAAAGACTGTTTTGAAAGATTCGGACATATATTTTAGGCAACACAAGTGTTCGACGCGTTGGTCGAGTCGCTGGAGTCTGTTCAAATGAACGAAGAGGAGCAGCAGAGCCTGGATGAGTTACATCAGTATCTGGTGCAAGGAGAAGGCAGTTGGGCGCTCGGTGATAACTTCTTACAGTTCATTGGTATGTCTTCTATTTTTAATATGAGTATTGAGGTAAGTGGTGATACTTCACCAGGATAATTCGTGCTTGAAGTTCTGAAAAGTTCTAATATCTTGAATTATCTTAACAATTTAGATATAAATAGACTTATTATTAGACTATGATCTTGGTTTAAACTTTGGGAATGACTGTATTTACAGATTTTTATCCCTTATTAATTCTGTGACTATGCAATTTTTTTTTGTATAAAAATGTTATTTATTATAAGTATAAATCGAACAGACATTAATTGAAGAAGAAGAAGAAGTCAGTCGCTGGAGTTCTTTTTACTACATTTTTTGGTCGTATTATACCTATAAAGATTATTATTTATAGATGTTTCTTTATGTGTTAAAATAATAAATTTGCAGGTCGACTTCTAACCGATACAAGTGTGAGTGAGACAACACGATTTCGTTTGCTCCGTTGTCTCGCCGCATGCGCACTCCGCGATGACGTGTCGCTGTTGTTGCATCAGGATCGCCGCGACCACACGCTCATGAACTATGCACATGCCATCGATACGTTACCCTTAGCTGAACAGAAAGGATTGGCGCTATTCGTGAGTTATATATATTTTTATATTACAAAGATAACTCATTTGTCTTCTTGTTCTTCTTTTAATAAATGCCTCAGATAGATATTAAAGACAATTCTGCTAATGTCTAGTATTCAATAAGAATTATAAAATTTTAAATCACACTTAAATCCTCACGTCAAAAAAAAACGCTCAACTAATTTATAATATTTTAAAAAATAAGAGTTGATCTCGATCGGGAATTGAACTCAGTACCTCAGCAATACATTGGTTGGATTAATTAACCAATGTCTCAAAAATAAAACTTGACTGATATGTACAAATTATATTGAAATGAATAGATTATAAAATACAAAGTTTCATTTAAATCTTCTAGAATATTGTACAGTAGACAAATAAAGGTTTATTCTTCTTTCAGTTATGCAATCTCTTCGAAAGTATATCGGCGTCGGAATGGTTACTGTACATATCGGAATGGCAGCGCGGTAGTCAGCAAATATCAAACATAAGGGCCACCACTAAAGCTGCCATACACAGCCTGTTGAGCGATGACGCCGATCTAAGAGATATTGGAACTGCTTTGGTGTATAATATTGCTACGAAGGAGGTAAAAACTGTGGTCTGTATCGCTTTTTATTAATACCTTTTAAATATATTTAAATCATATTACTGATTTCGGTTTAGTTTTCGATAATTACTGATAGGTGGCGCTAGTAAATGTTGTATCAAACTTGATACAGAAAATCTTTTTTTATGACGCGAACTCTTTATTTCAAATGGAATGGGTCTATAGGTAGGGAGGGGGGTATACTTATCACTACTTTATTGATGCAAAAAAGAATTAATTCCAAAGTGAACGTAGCTTATTTCTGAAATATCAGTTTTCAGAAAGTTGCCTAAAGAAAAAAATCATACGCATACATTGTTCATAATCAACCAACTATGTGTATGTTATTTAGTTTTAACACTACGGGTATTTATTTATTCTGTTGTAGCTTAACTCTAGATATCTGTCATCTGATTATTGTGGGGTTTGACATTGACATTATCTCTTTAAAAATATAATTATGACTTGATATCTTGTATAAATATAGTTTTTAAAACTATTATTTTTATGTATAAACGATATGCATTTAATAATAGAAAAAGAAAACTTGCATTAACAGCTGTTAAGGACTAAATTATAACGAACTGGATGCCTTTTTATTATGAGTTGTATACCATTTGTTTGAAAACAGCATCTGAGATATTTTTATACTTCGATTAAAATTATGAATGAAACGGTTCCGTCTGTGACCAGTAGATGGCGCTGATCATTTCTGTATTTCACACACTAACTATGATGAACACGGGTTCATACTCGAAATGGAGTTTACTTAAAATGTTTTTTTGTTAGCTTCTTTATGTTAGTATCGACTTGCGGTTCTTAGTTATGTTTTGCAAAAATAAAAGAACAGTAAATATAATTAATTTCAGCACGGATTAAAATATTTCTATGTCGTCTTTTAAATAATTGTTATGTTTATGTTTTCAATGACTTACGTATCTAATAAAAATAGCATGTTTGATTAACTAACTTTATCTGCGGTGTTTACTTGTTGGGTAATATTTGTTTCGTGTGTAAGCATTGTTTTTATTGTACGCCCATTCTAAATTGAATATTTTTAAAATACAACTGAGTTTTGGAATGTCGTTCGTCTCTTTCAATCAGTGGTTCTTAACTGTTTAGTGATGGGGGACCGTTTGACAAAATTTCTGTCTCGCCATCGACTCCCAACTGTTTCGTGGTAAATGTAAATATAAATAAAGTACACATAAAATTGTACTTGTTAACGGCATAACGTATATAGTATATTTTTTAACAGAAGTGTTACATCATTGTAGAAGAAGTTATAAACTATAACAATAGTACTATAAATCTAAGTTGGCGCATGCGGACCATGGGTTGAGAACCAGTGGGTTTAAACGAAAGAGGCTAAACATTATTAAATATTCTTCAAATTTGAACAGATTGTAACTATTAGGTGATCCCATACTAAATATATATATAATAGCGAAACCTTTAGGAACAATGTTGTTTGTTAAGCTCCCGTCATTAACCCAGGGGACTAATACCATTTTGGTTGTTTCAGGCGTTACTTTGCGGAAATCCATATTAAAGGAAATTATTTAAAATTATTTTGCTTATAATTCCCGCTACAACATTCAGTAATTTGTCTCGACGCGTTTCACCACTTCACGTGGCATCATCAGGATACGTGAAGTGGCGAAACGCTTCGAGACAAGTTATTGAATGTTGTAGTGGGAATTATAAGCAAAATAATTTTAAATAATTTTCTTTAATACCATTTTGTCAGTATCTTTGTGCTCTAGTTTCTGTCTTTAAATTGATTTTTTAAGACTACTTATTTTAAGATAAATTATGCATGCCCCGTGGTTTGAGAAAATATATTTACCTAATTTGGATGTTTTTAATAATGAACGCCTAATACTGTAAACTAACAACAAACGATAAAAGTATGATCAGATAGCTCGGCAGCGCCTATGTGTATTTGCAGAAACTTTACGCGAGTCAATCATTGCGTTCGTTGCTGCCTCGGGGCGCCAAATCTAAGGTCAGATAATGTCGCATGAAAATCAATTGTTTTGTGTAAAGCAGTGTTTCACTTTTCTTTTACTAAATCATCAATAAACTTGCTAAAAATGAAATTTCAGAATTTGTTTTTTGTTTTTATATACTTATGGCAATCACAAATAAATGTCAGCTGGCTTTAAAGGACGAGTAATAATATTAGTTTATTATTTATTTGAAGACAAAAGAAGAGTCTAAACCAGGGGTAGGCAACAGCGCGGCGCCCCCGATCGATTTTTAATGCGCCCTCGCTGGACTAATGTAACTGTATGATATACAGCAAGTAGTCAGTTGAGTTTAGAATAGGCATGTGGACAGATTTGTAAAATATGCGCCCTCGGTGATTTTCAAATTTAGTATTGCGCCCTTAAGGACAAACAGGTTGCCGACCCCTGGTCTAAACTTTTATGCAATCAACTAGATCGTTGGTATATCATTAATTCTTTGTTGATAATTTTAATTCCATTATGAATCGTAATAAAGCCATGTTGAAATAAAATAAGATGTGATTTTGAATTAGCTAAAGCAACGTTCGTCTTAATATACCAGCATATAACCTCAGAGAGTAACTCGCATTCCCATTCATATGTATTTAAAGTTGTCGCTGTAACCTTGTTAAGCATGCTGTTATGTTTGTATAGTATATATCAGGGGTGGCCAACCTGCGGCTCTTTGAAGGATTATTTGTGGCTCTCGATAAATGTACCCAAGTTCCCTTTTCATTTGTGTGCTATTTTATTTTTTTAAATTATTATCGTTCCGTATGTGTTTCAAAATGTCTTTTAAATTATGTACTGATAATAAATATGAAATACTAAGTGCAATTTTTTTTTAATACCTTTTAAATACGTATTTAATTGTGGCCCGTAAAAATGGCTCAGACTATCAAGGAGCTTGGCTACCCCTGGCATATAATCATCTGCCGAGGTAACCTTCACTTTTAATAAACATCTATGTTTTAATTTCCACAAAAACATTTTGATGTGAAGCGATTAAATAGCTTATGTTGTCGTTGTTTTTGTTAAATGTGTTTTTTTTTAATGTATTATACGAATCGAATTCAATATTATTATTTTTTATGACGATAGGTCTTGGTTTACTGCATCCAAAATGTGGTCTATTGTTTTTTATCTGAATAGTATAAACTTAATTCGCGATAATATCAGAAATTACTGTAGTATATCTAGAACGTATTGTAAAAAAATATGTAAATTATTTAAGCTATGATTAAGATAAAAATAATTCATTTATTTAAGGGAATATTTGAAAACGCCATATAGAGAAAAAAGGTTTATGTAGCAAGAGTAGTAATTCAGAACTTCTTTATAGGTTCATTTTACATTGGTTTTTGAATTTTTTTATAGTAATATTTTCTTGTTGAAGATGTATAGATTATCTGAAGAGAGATCAAAACGTCACTCAGATTCAAATGTCATTCAGTCGTTTGAAATAAAATATACTAATCATTCGTTTGAAAAATTGTTGACGTGATTTAATATGGAATAAAATGCATTTAAGTAATGATCAGCGGATCACAGATCAAACTATCTTCAAGCGTTAGCTCTGAAATGTATAAGAAAGCATGAAAAATAGCTTTTGTTAATATAAGTGATTTTTATTATATGTTTTTAGTACAGGACTAAAAATTTACATCAAAATATAAATTTAAAACACTTTGTTCAATATAATTTTAAGGACTTTTAAGGAGGTTTTTAATATACCCGGTTACATATGGACCCACGATGACAATTACATGTTAGAAGTCATTTAAGGGTTAATAAACTTTTGAAGTAATTTATTATTGCAGAGTCTTTTGTTTTATTTTTGTAAAGCATTTTTATCACGTTTGGAATTTCCAATTATTTGGTACATATAAATGATAATGAATTGCGTTTTATTTATATCTTTATTTATTTAGTATTTACTTTTATAACAAACACTTGGCATTCTTGATTTTCTCACGTTTTCTAAGATAAAACAATTTTCCTTGCCTTTGTTTAGACTGACAATGTAAAACAATGCAAATAAATTGATAATAACTCAAACAACAATATATCCAAATATCAAGAGATAATTAGAAGCCAATAAGCAAAACTATCTAATACAATGTGGGTATTTATAAATAGGTATTTTAAAATAAATATATAAATAAGATAATTCGAAATTTAAATTTAAAAAGAATATTTTATTTTTCTACATCATAGTAGATTTATAATATATTATTATGACATTAGTATGTAAGTGGACAATGCCAGTATACAGCAGCTAAATCAAATTGATAATTATTAAATTTATTTCATTTATATTTGTATTGACGAGTAAAAGCGCTCTATTTACTAAAAAAAAAAGAAAAAAAAGAAAGAAAATTGCAACCCAATAAATAAATAAATAAATCACAATCCGTAATAATAATTTATAGTATTATATATTTGTCTCTATGTTCTAAAATAGTTTTTAAATTTTAAACTTAACAGTTTGTCGTTTTCATATAACACGGATTTTCCCAAAATCTTCGACTTGTTTGTTCTGTTAAGCGGTGTCGGTTCGTATCTTTATTAGTTTTTGAGTTATTAAAGAGCTTTGTTTTTTAAATATTTACTCATGTAACTATTCGCGGCTTCTCATTGGCCAAAGTGCGGTCACGTGACACGCTAGAAGAGAAGAAACTTTAATAACAGTTTGACTCTGTATTTACTAGTACACACAAAATGGTGTATACTTCTTGCAACATATTATTTTTACCCAAGCTTTATCCTAACGGCCAAACCGAGCTTGTATACCGTTGTATTTGCTCATAGTACCAATTATAAACTGGTAACTAGTTCTGAGTACTGTTCTAGCAAAGTCGGGTAGTTAGTAAATAACTTATTATCATTGTTTTGGTACATTTTTTGGTACAATAAATAATAATAAAACAAATTGTTTTATTACGTTCTCTTATCTATTCGCTAGTAGTTTAATATTTACAAACAAATATTTTGATTTTTATAGATATTTAATAACTTAATACTAGCTTTTTTTTTATCTATGTATTTTGTTGAATTAGGGAACAAAATATCTTTAATTCTGTTCTACGTGTAGGGTAATATTTATATTTTTTAATAATACAATTAATTTACTGCATAAAACCGATCCGTAATAAAATAAAGAAATTTTAAGAATTATTAAGAAGAATCCTTCTCTCTTTTAAAAAAATATTTACCTGATATTTAATATGAAATGTATAGATGTTGTATTACAAAAGTAATGTTTTGAACTGTCAAAAATCTTGGTTTATTAATACAGTTGTCACAATGACTATTTAAAGCAATTTGGCTAAGATCTATGCTAGTGAACGTCTTTGAAGCTTTTGTAATCGTTATATAAAAATACATGTATATATTTGTTTTAGGTATTCGATGACGTGTCAGTGGAATTGACGATGGCCATTTTGCAACACTTATCGACGGCACCTGGTGAAGAACAATTGTACCGCAGCACGAAGGCTTTGGCGCGATTGTCGTTGCTCTCCGGGCAAGATGTGCCGCAGCTCATCCAAATGATTGGTCCATGTCCGGATGCCTATAAGTGAGTCATTTGATATCTGTCTCTCTTGTTCTTCGGATTTATATAATGGCCCTTGACCTTGAATTCGAATGCCCTGTGTTAAACCCAACACAAACATAACCTCACTCAGACCCAAATACTATTTTTTTATATTTCAAATTCGAACCCAGAAACCCTTCAACAAATTAAAAAGCAAAAATAAGTGATTTTATTTATTATTCTTAAAATTTGTTTTAGAATTATTTTTTTTTAAATGTGATATGGTTAAATAGTAAATATTTGATTGTTAGTAAGTTATAAAAATGTATATATTTGACTTTTCCTTCTCTATAATTCCTTTTATATTATATCTATTTTGACGGATAGTACATTATATCGTCCCTTATGGCTCTACATCAGGTGGAGTATGGTCATATAACAGGTTATTATAAAAGAAATCTTTAATAGAGACTTTATAAAACTTGATTACTATGTCACTCTCTTCGGACGAAAACTATCGTATAATTATGATAGAACTTCACGTACAAGTTCGTTTAACCTGTTAACCGGGGAATTAGCTATTCCTCAACTCGTTTCAGAATGGGGACTTTTTGTTCGCAGCGATAAGTAATATCACACCTCAAATAATAAAAGAATATAGTTTTTAACTTATGATTTTTATTTATTTTGATAAAATATTTTATATTTAAAATATATTACGATTAATTTTCATGACGAAAAATGTCGTCATGACCATTGCCGTAGGCTTTTATGTATGACGAAATATTTCGTCATACCCAGTTAACAGGTTAATCATTATGAAATGAAATGAAATGAAATGAAATGAAATGAAATGAAATGAAATGAAAATCGTTTATTAGCATAGGCACTAAAGGCGTGCACTTGCTCATCGTTAGACTCTATCGTGACTTCGGGAAGGCGTATGGCGAGAAGAATATCACAAGAAACTCGTCAATCATAGCCTGTACATAAAGTAATAATGATAAAAAAAAACTGAATTTTAATTCAGAAAAAAAAGTGAATAACAATTTATAAATCATATTACACAGTGGTTACAATAAATGTCAAATTAATAACATATATGTATATAAAATACATGTATATGTCCAATAATATGTATATAAAAATATTTTAAAAAAATTAAATAAAAAAAAATATATAGCTACCTATACAACATTTTAAAAAAAATACAGTAAAAAAAAAAATAATAATCCTTCTAGTAAGCCAACAGTAAGTCAAGCTCAAACACTAGTTTAACCACGCATTTCCATCGCTCATATAATCAATAATTCTGTAATAAGCCTTTTTAATTAGCGTCTGCTTTACAATCTTTTTCAGAGCAGGAGTGGGCAGACTTGTTAAGTCATTGGGCAATTTGTTATACATTCTGATCCCCACTCCTATAAACGATTTACGGGTTTTTGACAAGCATTAACTGTATATGTTACATATATTTATTTTCAGGGGTACAAGTCCTCGGATTGATGAGCAAATTGAGATTATCATGCGAAAAATCAAGTAAATTACATTTAAATCAGGTTTAGGGCATTTTATTTATGTTTTTATATATTATTATTAATATTGTTTTTTTTATTTGGATTCTATATTTATTTTATTTAACGTTTTCGTTTATAGTTATATAAATTTTTAGTTGTAAGTACCTGAGATTTTAGTTTTTCAATTTACATAGAGATTACACAATTAAACATTTAACGTTGTTTTTGTTATAATTTTGGATTGTAGCGTGTATTTATTATGCATTTAAAATTGTCACATAGTATGGAATTTTTAAAATATTTTATTTCAATAAATTAATACAGGTATACAATTTGAGTTTTATTTTTCACTTCGCACATATATAGTGGACATTCCTCTAAGCAAATATACTGCGAGAAGCAGAAATATAATAATTAAAAAATCTTCAATAAGATACAAGATTGTTTTTTCCCCAGTCAACTTTGGGAACCACTACTCTAAGTAGCTACTTATCTGGTTGGTTAGACGCACCCTGGTAGTATATTGGATCGTGCAAATATTTTTTGACATATATTTTATTATATAACCATTACAGCGCAAGACTAAGTATGAATTGTTTAGTTTTTATTTTACTTGAATAAATAACTTCAAAAAGGTAGCCGGTGGGTATTTGTCAGTTGATACTATGATAAAAATGTCTCTTCGTCCATTAAACAATTCCATTCAAATATTTACACTAACAATATCTTTTATTTATATGTGTATCTTGGAATTTTTAACTGAATTGATAATATTTAACAAACTTCATCAAAATTAGACGGAAATATTTAACTAACTATGTCTTTTCCTAGTTATCTAATTTAAAAAGAGTATAAAATTCTATGAATGAAATATCTATTAGAAACTTTAAGATGAATTTACTGGAGAAATCTGCTTAAACTATTTTGCTCACATAGTGACGCGTTATCCAGATTGAATAGATATCTTAAACCAAATAAGGTAATAAAATTCGTATAAAATCAATCACAGATTACTAATAAGATCGGGCTGATGAAGTTCTTTGTGTCTTTTCTTTACAATATTTATTTATTTATAATATTTATTATTAATTCATTTAATGTGTTCTAAACAGAACAACTCCACTGAAAGGACCTTGTTCTCTAAGCAAAAACGACCTTATGTATTTTTTTTTTCATACTTATCTTAAACATTAAACTAAATACATTTTTATCGTTATAATACTATAATATAAAAAAGTATTAATTTTGGATGTTGTTATGCTGTATTGATAGAATTTATTGTAATCTATTTTTGAACTACGAAATTTGTTCTATTTTTATTATTTTTAATAATTCTATATAAATCTAGGTTTACATGTTATTTGGATGGTTAAATAATTTGGAATAATTTTATGCGTGATTGAACCATAATTTATTCGTTTAAAAATTATTTTATGATGAAACGTAAGAATTAGTGTTAAATTTTTATATTAATTTTGTATTCTTTTTTAACTATTTAATTTACGCACGCACATATGAACAACTTACACAAATAAGAACTAGAAATATTTTTTGTTATAAACATGAATAAAACGGGATCCGTAGCACAAAATATGTTATTTTTTACTGTATTACCATTATTAAGATTTGATTTTTTAATATTAAATAAATACAGCTAATTTGTATAAAATGTAATTTATTTTCTTTATAAATAATAAGAAATAATATAATATTAATATTTTATAAACTTAATTAAAAACTAAAAAGTAAATTACATCCAATTAAAGAAAAGATAAGTTTTACGACATTTATCGTGTTTATTTTTAGAGTTTTAACCCAATTTTAAGCTTTATTAACATAGCGAGTATTTCAATGACGCGAGTTTTAAAATATAATTGATTCCTTTTTTTACTAAACGATTAATACCATCCTAACTTAGTAACGGATACAATTTATGGAAACTCCTTGATTTATTGACAAAGGGATTTTTGTGTAACGCGCATCTGAGGCGGGTGCAAACATTGATAAGAGTTGGGAGCAAATATTGAAAACGTTACAAGTGATTCTAATTAACTTCAGTCGCTTCAATAAATTAGTACAAGATTGTCGTGTTTCCCTTTTGAAAATGTAATAAAATTTAAACAATAAAATTCTACAAGAATTACTCAAATTTTAAATATTATATTGTAAATTAAAAAGGACAACAATGGATAACGACGAAGATATTATGGCATTAAGCCATCCAGAATCGAATGGAAAACTAATGCATTTTGTAAAGAAACGTATACCGATCGTTAATTGGTTACCAAAATACAACAGAATGACTGCAATGGCCGATTTGGTGGCTGGAATCACACTGGGGTTGACATTAGTACCCCAAAGTATTGCGTATGCATCTCTGGCTGGACTGCAAGTGCATTATGGATTATACTCAGCTTTTATGGGTCAGTTTTTTAAAATTGTTACTTTCAAACTTCTTTAGCGTTTCTATTATTAGATATTACATTACTTTTAGTAGTATTTTGTTATATTTTTCCTAAATAAACAATTGTATTGTAATAAATATGTGGTTCAGAATGACAGCGGAAGTTGTGTGGACAGGTAGCTCCGAATCTAGGGGCGCAAACCAGGGCGCCTGTAGTTGGTAGCAATTCTTCTTAAATATTATTTATAGTGTTTAAACTAGGCACTGTTTTAAATACAAAAGTCATTGTATGCCGGAAAGGACAGGCGCCAAAGATAAACTTTTACCCTGAAAAAAAGTTTGTAGAATCGGGACGGGAGTTAGACAGGATATATCACAACGGTCAGATGGAAAATGTGAAACTCACTATAAATAATTAAAGAGTTAAAATTTAATTTCGCCAATATTAAGCGTAATATAATGTGCGGTAAATGTTGTAATTTCTTTATATTGTAAGGCATTAATTAGCTAATTTAGAAACAAAAATTATGAATTATGCAACAACCCGCATGGAGCAATCACATATCTCTCGAACAGCCCGTAGTCGTTCTCTATCGTCAAATGTAACTTTTAAAAATTTATAGATTAAACTTGAAATATAAAAATTATTATTTAAAATATTATCATACAGAATTAATGATTGCCTAAAAGATAATAGACTTGATGCATATTAAAACAAAAATGTACTAAAAACTAACTTATAAATAACACAGCACAACAACACTTTCATTAATAAACAACGCATAATACTACTTGGTAATTGATAAATAATTGATAATTATTATTTATCTAGAAGTTTCCTTCTCATATCGGAACAAATGACTAATGCATTTATAACAATACCTAGTTCAATTTTATAAATAAGGTTTAACATCTTTAGGTCACGTAAAGTCACTTTTGTTAAGAAGATAACATTTATGAGCACATATAAACTTTTCACTGATCGCTCTAGTAAACGTTTGTTGTGAATGATAATTAGGATAAAAATTTAATGTCTTTTAGGTATTATATAAAACAAATATTCCAGGAACAATAATCTACACGGTTTTTGGTACTGTAAAAGAAGCATCAATCGGACCAACAAGTTTAATGGCATTGCTGACCCTACAAACTTGTAAAGGACTACCGATTGAATATGTTATTTTGCTGACCTTACTATCGGGTTGTGTTGTATTTGCTATGGGATTGCTTAGACTTGGTAAGAATGTAGAAGTAATTATAACATAAAATGTCGAGCACATGATAGTAGACTACCATCATTAGTACTAAAGCCGAGTCTCCTGCGCGTGTGTTTTCGAAACATTACACAAAAACATCGAAACATTGGGGCGTGGCCATACACATTTTTGTATTCGTACACAATGTTTCGATGTTTTTGTGTAATGTTTCGAAAAAACACGCGCAGGAGACGCCGCTTAAGATACATTGAGCTATGTTTTTCAAGACAAATATAACATACCTAAACATGCAAACATTGTTGCAAGAATATTATAATTTATTTTTGAGCTGTTGCCTGAACATTCGACTTTGGCAGAATTGTCTTCTTTAGACATCTGATATTATTTAAGAAACAACGACTTTTTTAAAAATAATATTATATATCAAGAATTATTTCCGCGTAATAGACAAACAATCGTGCCAGCTGTATGCGACAGATACCGTCAAATTACCTAAGAGATAAAACAATATTTTATTATAATATTGTCTTACTTTGTTTAAATAATTTAGACGTATTGCGGCTTGCTATTCACTCTATTGTTTTAACGTTAGTTTCCAACGCTTTATAGACACGTGGTCGCAGCGAGACTCAAGTTGGTGTTTTAATTAAATAAATATTTTATAAATTCCTTATTCCAGGTTTTCTTGTAAATTTAATATCACAGCCCGTGACGTCAGGCTTTACTTCAGGCAGTGTAATAATAATTGTAACAGCACAAATCAAAGGTCTCATTGGACTGAAATACACAGCGAAAAATGTTATTGAAGTCATCAAATTACTCGCGGCAAACATACAACATATTAAACCTGCCGATTGCATTTTAAGTGCTGTCTGTATTTCATTTATTATGGCTTTAAGAGTAAGTATTTTGTCGATTGTAATGTAAACAAACATAGAAGCCCATAAGTTTTTAAGAATGACAGACAGACTAAGACGGTCCCGGATGATAGACATCACTATATTCAATAGTACATAACACCCGTAAAATTATTCATTGAAAGTAGTCGTGTTTCTTCAAACTTACTTCTGTCTCTCTAAGTATCAAGGAATATTGTGAGATAACTATAACTATAGCGTCGTTATTACAATAATTACAAAGTAAATTAGATTGGTGTAACTAAATTAAAACACTATACTAATCTTGAGATTAGAGATTTATTACGATGGCTGTAACAATCGAAATGTCAGATCATAGTAAGGCACATTAAGTATTTCAATTAAGTTACAATAAGTTTCCGAATAACTTCAAATATTGGGATTGATTTACTTTTAGATGGTAAAAGACATAAAAGTGAATCCAAAGAGATATAAATTAAAGAAGGCGCTTTTCCTGATTTCAATTAGCAGGAATGCCCTCGCTGTCTTATTGAGTGGCGCATTTGCATATTGCACTACATATGATCAATGCAACCCATTGGTCACGTTATCTGGTAAGTAATGCATTAAAAACCGCTAATGGAAAAAAATTGCGAGAGCTTTTTTAAGCCGGCAAAGCGGAGGTGACTGTTGTAATATTAATCATTATAAAAATATTATAATATTCATAGAAATTCTTAAAGCGTATTTACACTTATCATTCTAGTACCGCATGCGGGAGATTTGTAAAACGCATGCGATTTATATTGCTTAAATGGGGAACGTCTACGATATTCAGAAGTTTAAGATGCGTTCAACGAAGTGTGTAGTGGTTTTATTAGAAAAAAAAACAGTAAAAATAAAGATATATCCTTTATAGGTTGCGTGGAACCTGGTCTACCTCATTTGGATTTGCCATCGGTCAGTGTAGTAAGAAACAATTCGACAGTGTACTTCCCTGATATGGTCAAACAGTTAGGAATGTCCGTACTGATGGTACCAATTGTGATGGTGCTCGCCAATGTCGCCATTGCTAAGGCTTTTTGTGAGTATTATAATAACTTCTAGAATATTTTAAAAGAGATAAAAATATGTCATAATAAAATAGCAATAAAAAAAAATTGAAAGTTGTTACTCGACAAGAATTAAAACATTGTTATTACGTTTTAATTATTATTAATTTATTTTAAAATATCTTTCGCATAAATGATGGATTGATTTTTGTTTTATTTAAATAATTTCAATTCGAAAATTTAGTCGGCTTGTAATTAGATAGTAAAAAAATATTACAATCATAAAATATAATAATCATTAAATATATAATCATAAAAAGTGACAAGACTAATTATAAATTGATTTATTTACATTTGCTATTACAATTATTTTTTTGATCGTCATATATTTGACATTATACATTGTTACAGCCAGCGGCCGTCCATTCGATGCCACACAAGAAATGTTAACCCTGGGTCTATGTAACATATTTGGGTCATTTGTACACTCTATGC
The DNA here is from genome assembly GCA_028551675.1 of Tineola bisselliella. Classification (NCBI taxonomy): domain Eukaryota; kingdom Metazoa; phylum Arthropoda; class Insecta; order Lepidoptera; family Tineidae; genus Tineola; species Tineola bisselliella. Next base: position 28,259 of record JAPWLS010001833.1, on the reverse strand, counting down.
CGACCTGTGGTGCATTCACCCGATCGGCCGTCTCGCATTCTAGTGGTGTTAGGACGCCTTTTGCTGGAATTTATTCTGGTAAATATAATATTACGTTTCCGAAAAACAAACGTTAAGAATCGACCTGAAAAACAAAACTTCGTGAGTTCAGGATAGGCCCCGTGTAATAATGCTGAGAAACAATTTTTTTATTACGAGATTTGTTTTATCAAATAAAAAAAATACTTTGGTACCGGCAGCGATTATTAGGAGATTCGAACACGGGGTTATCAATTGCGAGGCCATACCGTCTGTACCAACTCGGCCATGCTTACTCAAAATTGGGTAGAGTTCACTAGAACTTTATTTACATACAATGATTTCATTTGAGCAATTATTATAAAACGTATTTTTATTTCAGCGGCAATAAGCTTATTAGCATTGGCGTTTATGACCCATTATTTTTACTTCATACCCAAGGCTACACTTTCGTCTGTTCTCGTTTGTGCTATTGTATTTATGGTGAGTATTACTTACATATATACTTTTAGTTAACATGAAATACCACTGGAAAATTTCATCTTACATATTTTTCTTTTACGCAATGATTAATACATGGAAACTCAGATACTTACATACAGAAGGAAGATTTTTATTTTCATGCGTGGTAAACATGTTAAAGGCAGTCTATTTTGAACTGACAGATACACTTTGCAGTGTATTAAAAAAAAACAACAATATTTTTAATTAATTTTTTTGTTTTCAGTTTGATTTTAAAATATTCGTTCGCCTGTGGCGTCAAAGTAAACCTGATTTCATAGTTATATTCTCAACATTCCTGGTGACAGTATTCTGGACACTAGAAATGGCTGTCATGACAGGAATAATTGCAAATGTAGCTGTCGTTATCGTATCAGTTGCAAGACCATCATTTGATATCACTATTGTTAAGGTAATATTAATTAATCCCTTTGTGTTAACTTAATTTTATTATAGCGTCAAATAAATCATTTATTAGTTAAAAAACATCTAATATTTTAAAATATTTCAGGTCCCAGGAATTGGAGAGTGTGCTCGCGTAGTACCAACACTGGCCTTGGTCTATTTGAATATTGATAACTTTACCAGCAAAGTGGCCCGTGCTGCTAAATCAGTTACTTTAATAGATTGTTCGCAGTTGCAATTACTAGACTTTTGCGCTGAACAGGTAAATGCATACGTCTTACTTCACTAATACTAATGCGAAAGTAGATCTGGTTGTTTGCTTTAGGTATTTGTCATATTTGATGAGAAATGCTAAAGTTATACAAATAAATAAAATTTGAGTTTTAAATTATTTTATATTGAAACTTTAAAAAAAAGAAACTTTTAAGAACGAGGCCCCTGCCCGTTCGCCACCCCTAAGGCCGCCACTGCTAATGCATCTATAATCCTTATGCACATCTCTTTGATATCGTACATTTAATTTGCATCCAATATATACTTAACAATTATTAGCACATGATTTTTTTTCATAAACATATTAAGCCTCACGAGAAATAGCGCGATAGTCGTTTTTAACACTAAACCCAAAATAAATATATATTTTTTAATTATGTCTGAGGTTATTGTCAAATATGGTTTAAAAGTCTTTATACAGCTTATCATAACATTTGATTAACGTTGAACGAAGAATTCGATGGCTTTGCAGCCATGATGGAGCTAATCATATTAAACGCGACCTTAAATACCTCTTTTCAATAATATGATATTCATAATAGGTTGACAATTTTTTTTTGCACCGGGATTCGAACCTTTACCTAATAGACTGACTGCTAATCACTTTGCCAAAGAAGTCAATATAATATTCATCAAATAATAATTATCTCTTTTATAGAGCCTGGAACAGTTGACGAAGAAATTAAAAAGCAACAGTCAGAAGTTAATATTCTACAATGCATCCTTAGAAATAATGTCGCGGTTAGAAAACGTCGATTGGGTAGATTACAGAGAACTACAAGCACGGACCGAAAGTGATGCAGTTTTCGCCAACATTGACAACGCTCTCTCTATCCCAACCAATGAAGATGAATCAAATAGCCCACTTTTACAGAGCAATTTGGAAAAAACTGAAGAAGAAAAATAAATATTAGTAAAATATAAAAAGTATTTAATTAATTTGTCGTACTCAACGAGAATCAGCGTTGAATTTGTTATTATATTGATTTTAACATAGAAAATACGTAACTATAATTAGTTGTTTCAGGCGTTACTTTGTAAATTGTTTTTTAAAGGGAAGTTGTAGTTTCGCTTGTTACCACTAGGTTCGCTTTTTACGCTCACTACAAGAAAGTTCGTAAATGTGGTGGTTTTGTATTTTCAATGTTAAAATTCATATTGGGGATAATTGCTTCAATCCCCATTTACTATTCTTACCTAAACGAAGGATTGTACTGATAATAGCATATATCAAATTAAGCCTAATTTAGTTAAAATGTAAATATTTTGATCTACTTTATATATGTTTTAAATAAAATTTATATATTAAAGTGTATTAAGAATTTAAGTTTTTTTTTTTCGTTGAATTCGCTTCTAATTAATTAATACAAAAGCATACTGTAGGTAAAGATAAATATCGGACAATTTAATTCAGGCGTTTAACTAAGAAGAATAGTTGTGCAATAAAATCATTCGTTCATATTTTCTGGTCTGGCAATGATATTTTGTTCATTCACTTCTATCAAAAACTAAGTAACAGCGGGAATAGTAAAATCAATATATACAGATAAAATAACGAACACATATAAAACTTAATGTAAATATATAGCTTTTAAAAATAAGAATTTTATATATGTTAACAAATTAAGTTGAATATGTGATTCTATCGATTACATAATACTTTACGCATTATGATGGAAATCGCCTTATGTCGTATAACATATGTCAATAATAACATATGTAAATAAACGAAAAATCATATTTGAAAGGAAACAATAATCCTCTGTTTAAGCAGAGTTGATATTCGTCAACTCACTTCTTCTTTGCCAAAATATGGTAACATCGCACGAATCATTCGTGTTTATCGGTCGGTCGTTGACATTTATGTTCGATTTCATTCAATCCGCTCAGTCATCGTTTTTCATCGACCGGTTGGGGTTGTCGGCGCTGTCTACGCCGACAGACAAAGGTTTCTATTGGAAATAATGTGAAACCTAACTTAAAATGTGAAAAATATTTTCTTTTGTAACTTAGATTACTTAGGATAATATATAGTAGATGAAAATTACAGACCATCAATGTGTTAACACCGATCTGCATTTATAATTCAGGACTATATCGGCTCCTTGTTTATGTATGCTGCAGTTATCGGGTAACTTTTGTGTTTGTTCAACAAACAATTATTTCTAAGCTACCTTTGTGTCGAGAACATATGTGTTTGTGATTCTGTGGTGATATTATATTATGGTGGAGTGATAAAAAAACTGACAAAATGGCTACTGGAAGAGTTCTGGGGTTCGTAATGTTGTTGGCAGGAATATGGTTAGCGAACGTGTCTGGAGAGTCATTCTTAAATAAATTTGATGTGAACTTGCGGTCGGAGCTGTCGACTGTGTTACAAGCAGCACAAGTGAACTTCAGCGTCCCGAACATTGTCACGGAAACGAATTCTAGCACGGAGTTCGACATGCGCGGGATGAGAATGCTGTACAGCTCCACTGTGGCTGTCATCAATGCTATCGTTCGAAAGGATGCTTACCCTGAAGGTGAATATTTATTTATCTAGTATCTACTACATATTTAGAACTACCTTACTTAAACCATTTGTGGATAGTGGCAGTAAAAATGCACCAACTTATTTTTATTGTATAATTTAATAATTTATTGTTAAACTTAATAAATAACACTGTGAAGGTGATTGTTTCAAATGTCAACCACATTTCTAGGGTTTATTTATTGATTGGTTTTATTATAATAAAGTTATATCCTTATAAAAATGAAAATAATGCAGAATAATAATTATTTTAAAATAATAGTTAATTTTATTTGTTTGGGAGGGTTTAACATTTGAAAGATCAGCAATAATGCAAAAGAATAGCAGAGGTCTCAATGCTAGACTGGGCTTGTTCTGCATAGTTCATTGATATAGGGGTCACTTGTGACGATGTATACTGTATAGCATGTATCACTGCACTCACATTTAAGGTATCATGTATAAATTATCTTATCAAAATATAATACTCGCTTATCATAAAATACAATTTAATTACTTGTAATTCCTTTATAAATCTATAATCTATTGCACCATTTTGTATGTACTTCATTTGTTTATCTTTTTTTTAAACGTAAATCTGTTTAAGCGTGACTCCAAAACTAATCCAAAATTTTTTAAAAGTTTCTCTTGTATAAAAAAATGTCTATATTTTAATAGTGCTAGGTTGTTATCCCAGTTTGCTGCTCTGGGGTATTCCAGAGTAACTACCTACCATCACAGCGTTTAAGTGTCAGTTTGGAAGTAGCTGGGTATAAAATTACCCTGTTAACTTGTGTAGCTCATAATTGTTGTCTCAAGCCAGCATAGTGAAGGTGATAGCTGCTTTATGGTATAGCATCAGTCTTCACTCATGAAGTGCATTCTATTACTTTTTTATTAGGTGAAAATGAGGAAATATGAATTAATAACAAAAACCTTTAGTCATTAAGCTTGGTTACTGTTAAAATGCCAATTATAGAAATCTAAAAAATTTTTGATGAATTATTATAAATAATTACCTGTTTCATTAATTGTGTATTCAGGTAATACAGATATAATTTTTGTCTTAAATGAAAATTTGTACTAAAATCTTTAATATGTTAATTCAAGTTAATTTTGTGTTCATTCTATTAAACATACAAAGGCATATTGTACGCGAATGCGTCAGACAACTGATACTTATCATTAAACGTCAGTTCATTCTCTTATTCCACATGTTATATAACTTGACACATAGTAAGTTCCAACTGGCACCATATGCATACAATGGCCAATGAGAACAATGAGCCATATCACAATAGTTGCTATGACGATGCATTGCTGCAGTTCACTTTGTGCAAAATTGCATAGTGCTATTGTACTGAGATTTTTAATGTTAATGTTGCACTTTATAAGGTGAAGTTGAATAATATGTTATTCCTATATTGGGTTAGAGTTGAGTAGAGTAGTCCAGCATCCACTTGATGTTAAGCTGTGAATCCTTAAGTATCACTTAGATCATTGCATTCTGCTATTTGAGAAACAAAATAATATCTTAATTATTATATAGTCTTTTGTTTCTGCTATTGTAAGAAATAAATTATCAGAAACCCATATAAGAGCTGCCAAGATTAAGAATAAAGGTTTAATCAGACGCGGCTTGGTATTAATTAGGGTGATGCATGCAGGATGTATGACAAAGCCATCATGCGGGCGTCGACCTTGTGTGCGTGTGCGCCGGGACTGCGTTGAGACAGCCTACTGTCTATGGATGATTGAAATTGATGCCGTTAACTTATTATTGCTCTTTTATTCGTTTTAACGTTAATGTATGCCTACGTTTATAATCTCTTTATAATGTAGATGTCAGGTTTGTTAAAATTTCTATATTTATCGTAAATTGGTATACGACCATGTTCTGCCTAATTTCAAGTTAGAATATCATATAAGTAATAAATAGTGTGTAGATGTTAAATGTTAAAGTTTGACCAATAAATTTATTGTATAATATATTATGAAAATATCTACATGTATACCGGGAGATTCAGTTGAACATTTGAAGCCGAAAATGTAGTGTTAAGCAGTAATAAGACCGCCATTTCAACATATCTGTTTTTATTATAATAGATAATTATTTGAGATGTAAATCCCAAATATTAAGTTTAGTATGTTGCCAATATTTAACAGCGTGACTTCACTTATTACATACTGGCATTTTAATTGACGCAATTGAGCAATGTTTGAAATTGTAACTGTTTTATATATTGACTCATTTACGTTAAACATTTGACTTGGCCATAACATCGTCTGTTTACTTTGAAAACTATACTTATGTTATATGTATACAGTAATACCCCGCTTTACGAGACCCCGTTATGCGCGGTTTCACTATAACGCGAAATTAAAATTTATTATTAAATAAACATAATGTAGTCATCAACTTCTCTATGATCGCGGGAATTTCAGTTAACGCGATTTTTCCGGAACGTATACCTCGCGTAAAGCGGGGCTTAACTGTATTCGATTGATCTGTCAATTACTAAGATATCTGAACGTATAAACTGTAATGTGTCAATTTTTCTAAAAAAATGTTTAAAGAGATCATAGACGTGCCATCAAATAAATTTGACTTTGTGATTATTGGGAAAATAATAATAATAAATACTATCAACTCTAAACTTTTAATTAGTACAATAAAAAGGTATACTTATTTTGCAATGTTTAGTCACACGCATAATTTAAATCGCTCGTCATAAAATACCTACTTGACACTTTTTTTCTTAGTGCATGAATTTCTGATCAGTAACGTTCTTAAAATATTGTGTCACGTGCCAGCAATATCTTAATATTATCATCAATTCTGAAAAAATGTCTCTTATTTAAAAGTTCATATAATGAAATAACATAAGCATCTGTGAATTTTTGTTGGTTTATATTTTTTTATAAGTAACTTCGTAAGTAGTTAACATTGTGTTCTTCTTGGAGTTTTAGGTTACGATTAAATCGTTTTTTGATAACAAAAAGCGTGGTCATTATTACCTACTGACATTCTCTTCAAATGAATCAGAACTCAAGGTTGCACGTTCACTTGTGAGATTTTATTCGTTTTCACTTCAATGCTATTTTGTTATGATTAAGTTATGCGATTACGTATAATGAACTTCGCACTATCGTGACTTGTTAGAACATAAATAAAACTTCATTTTAAATTTAAGTCTAATTAGTCTTATTTCAACTAATTTGATTCAAAGTAATAAAACGTACTACGAAAATATTATAACCATTTTTTTATTTCAGCTAAAAAACAAATAAAACAAAGAAAAAAGTTTTAATGTAGCGTTTGTTTTAATTGTGTCAAATCATATTTCGAGACTTAGGTGTAATTAAATTAAGCAAAAAAGAAATTATAATCTCGTTTTTTTGTTTTGTTCTCGTACAATATTATATCCCTAATGAATACATATATGAAATACAACAGTGTTATGTATTCCATGAACCGTAGACTGTGGGAATCTTCTCACTCGTAAGAAACAATAGTATAAACATTAAAACGTTCCGTTCTAGAGGTTGATATGGTTTATAACCGAGACCTGAGTTTAATTACAAATTTATAGTTTGTTGTATGTTGGTAGTTCTTATTGTGTTTCTGTTATATAATTTAATAAATATATGAATTTGTTATCACGATGGCATTCAAAGTGTCGCTTTAAAAATATACATAGTTTTGAGTAAAGACTGCAATATTTTTAAAAATAGAAAATTGAATGAATTGTAGTTTATCGAAGCAAAAAAACTGTTTTTTATAGTAATTTAGTAATTGCATTAATTTTTAGATTGACTTTCAAAAATGTAATTCTAAATGACCGTGCAATTAAAGTGGTCATGCGGTCACGATCAACTTTCGACAACGTGCCATGTCTGCTGCGTTGTTCGAAAGTTACTAATGATCATGTACCTATTTGTAAATGTGGCGTAAAGACATAAAATACAATTAATAATAATAATAATAAATTTTATTGTACCAAAATCACAAAAAAACGAATTTAATGCTTTTAGGCATTTTTTGCCAGTTACACCTTTGGAAGATGTGAGCGGCGATGTTATAAATATCAATTTAATTAAATTACATATTGTTATTGTTAATCTGATTTACGGGTTTTTAGTGGACAAAATAAGCACTCATCATCGCTATACTGGCTTAATGAGATTACTATAGTTAGTGCACTGTCATGTTGATAGGGAAAATTTCCTTCCAGAATACGAACTCGGCTGCTTCGATTCGTTTCATTCAATGGTGGTAGTAGTCTGGGGCTTGAAGTGGACACTGGCTCTCAAGTATCAGCGTTTTTGTCTATAGCTCTAACTAAATAACTCATCCGTGCTATTTGTAAATTGATGTTTAGTCTTCAATGTAGCTGTATCTATGCACCACAGAGAGGTTGTTTTCTAAAAGCCGGTCCGTTATGTAAAATGCGATTGCCGCTGCTTTTGTAACTCGACTAAAATAGGTCAAATAGAGGCTAATATTGCTGCAGTGCAATTTCCGAGAAGCTGGTCTTCGTTTTTTTTTTAAATCGTATTTCAATCTACCTTTAGACGAATATATTGAGTTTATATTGGAATATATTTTAGTATGGATAATATAATATGTAGGTTAAAATAGCTTCTTCTTAGCTAAAGGTTACGTTGCTTATTATACGTCGAAAAAGGTCATACGTGACATGATAATATATTCGATTAATGATACAATTTTAGCTGCCTTTTTTATACATATATTTCTTGCATAACTGCGGACCAATTTTATCTTATCTTTGAATCCTGTTTGCTTAATATTTATTCTTTACATTAAAATGTATCTTCTTTACCTCTTCATTAGTAACGGGAACATGTTTTTGATATTCATATATCAGCCCGAAGTTTAACATCTAGTGAAGTGGTCTAGTCGTATTTTGTTATAAACTTTAGAGTAATGTATTAGTAATACCTATTTCTTTTCCTTTGCTAATATTTTAATCAGATTTAAAGATTGACTGATAGAGAATGCTACATATTTAACATTTGTGTATATATTTGATAACCAAACAAATGAAAACTTCATTTGTTTCTAATAAAACATAATAGTTAAATAAATATTTTTATTAATATTGTTATAGTGTCAGCATTATCGTGAGTATTTTAAGTTCATAAGATTTTGTTGATGTTCCATTTCGGCTCTCATGCCACTTTGTCGCTCCCAGACATCTCGTTTGTTATGATGTAAGCAAACACTCGAATAGTATCGCTGAAAACGTGTGTTAATATCGATCCGAGCGAAATGCCAACGTTTGCAAAAAATCTCACGGACGGATCTGTGTGTATAACATAAGACTACGTAATTTTATTCCCTTTTCATGTGCTACTGTTCTATTTTTTCTGTTTTTAAAATGGGAATATGGTTATCATTTACAGGCGTCATTTTTGTTGATAAAAAAGTAATCTCTTCCGCTCTTCTCGACTCTTCTAATATTATCTTCCGTCATAATCTTAAAAAAAAAACTAATTCATTTAAGCCTTGATTTGACTAAATAGCGTGCAGTGGGTGAATCTTCAGGAATTAAGATACTTCCTCTTGACGTCATCCTTTGTGGTCAATGACTCATTTGTTAAAGTGTATAATTATTAAGATCGTTCAACAAATTATTACGCAAATAAGGCAAAGAGAATTATCTAGAAATGTATGTCGCATATATTTATTACTATAAATTGTCTTCAATTGGTCCCTTGTCTGTTCCTTGAAATTAAACGACAGTGATTCCCAAACTGATCTATATGAATTGTCTGATAACACAGAAAAGAATATTTACGAACTTAAAATAAAAAAGTTTGGAAACCTCTATTGTAAGAATTTGAGCATTAAATACAAATGTTGTTATGGAACTTATCTGGTAATAGCAATCGTGGTGCGTAGTAACGGTTTCTTAAGAATGGGCGGCGTTGTAACATTTTGTGAAGTAAGGATGCAACTGTTAGTGACTGGCTGGTGGCTACTCGTTGGCGGACGAACGAGGCGTATGACCCTAAAATTAATCAGATAACAACCGTGTTCCTTTCCAAGCAATCTTACTATTTTTAAGACTTTTTTTCAATCTCTATACCAACCATTCTCAAAGTGGCGTTCCGCGGAACCCTAGGGCTAAAATACTGCAAAAAATACCTACCAAAGGGAGATCATAAGGTTACATCTAAATATTCCAACTAAATATTACGTAATATTACATTGCAATATGATTATTCATAAATACAGATAAATCAGTTTTTTATCATTATATTAAGGCTTTTTCCTTCGCCAAAAAAGTTTGAGAACCGCTGCTCTATAGACTGTCAAACTCATACTTTTAATTGTAATACGTTCTAATTAGGTTAGTGAGTCAATTTGATGATGTTTCTTTTTGCAAGTAAAAACCGAATTGTGTTATCATCCCACGCGTTCACTCCTACTCGTCCAGATAACATAACCACTTGAAACGTATACTTTAATAACAATGATATTTAGTATTTACAATGTTAGCGGCGAGATTGAATTTGTTCTATTTTGGCCTTTCTAACGTGTGGTCTATTTCGGTGTAGTGTTTTGTTTTAGACATTTCAAACATTTCCTTTTATATTATAGTATCATTCTGCTGTCGATTATTGTTGTAGGTAACATTGACACGTGATATAGAAGTAAAAATGAATCGCTTTTTAAATTTAGAACAGTTGGTGTTTTTAAAACTGTTCTGTCTTATTTACCTTTATAGTTTATTTGTACACCTGGTCCGGTACACTCTAATTGACTGCTCAAGCCATGCTCTTATCGACTGTCAGTTTAAATAAAGCTTTTAAAAATTTTAGGGTTGTCAGTACATTTTACGGGTTCTAACATTTTTTTTCTACATCTGTAGCTCTATTTATAAATGTGACCCTAATCGTGTAAGTGTGCATTATGTTAACAATTTTTTTTACGTTTAAATAACATATTTATGAGTTAGTGACTTAAGGTCAACGTTCCAGTCGGTTGCTTATCAACGTTTCCGATCATGTGTTTACTTGTTTGTATACAGATTGTTAGGTACTTGATAATACTTCATTTTTATTATGTAAGTTTCTATTTATTAATTAAGTAATCTAAAGTAAATATAGCTGTTATCACTGTGAGTCAAGGAAGGAAATAATTTAATGTTGTGCGACAAAAACAACATTGTTTTTGCGTTCATAATAAATAAGTACTGTAATTAAAGGAATACACTATGAAAGAAAAATGCACTCTTAAAAAAGTTTTTGTCTATACGCTGGTAAAGGGAAGCATGTATGAGTGTTGAGTTAAGAATGTGAAAGCCATTGTCAAGGTCCGTTCAGTGCAAAGTGACAACCGGGGATGCGTTTTATCTTATAAGACGTCCTCTGTTCGTATTTGTTTCTCAGCCTTACTTTGTTGGCATTGCGATCTGTTATCGAAGAATTCTTATCGTCCGTACTTACATTTGTTACTCACTTGAAGGTTTACAAAGTCAAGTTCCTTAAAGTAATAACGTTACGTAAAGGTAATGTTTAATAATGGCCTGGCTATGTCTTTATATATTTTTGGTGAATTTAGGTAAAAATTTATCACAATTACCAGGCTGTTAGAAGTTGTAAGAGTTAGCTGTGGCATTTGTATTGCAACAAAGGTTTTGTCGACACGCTCGATAAGATAGCACTAGGCAACTAAAAACCGTGCAGATGGCATAGCGTCACGATAACGTGGCCTCGCCTAGGCTCGTCCTCTCCCCCACTCGCCTCATACCTTGCGGCACCTGCACTGATAACAATAGAAAACTTCTATCGTTTTATGCTTGCCTAGTACTTTTTCAGCGGAAACTCCGTGGAAAGTGCATTTTCAAGTTTCCTTTTCGTTTACTTGGTTCAGGCAATAATTGTAATTCGCTCATGAAAAAATTGCTGATGTTGTACTGATGGAAAGTTTATGTATAAGCTTGTTTTTTTTTTCGTAAAAAACGTTTCTCAGATAGTGTAATACAAGCAGATATTAGTTGCGTAAGTCACTTGTTTGGTAGCATAGTTACTTGATTTTGTTTTGGGAGTTAATGGCAAACTACTGACACTGCTGTAGGTAGAAAAATTAATAATTCACTAAAATTTTAAATAACCTATTCTTAAATTCAGTTAATAATAATAATATACTTAAGAATTTTATCAGCGCTTTTGTTAATTTATTGCTATATTTTAAATCGTGTTTTACATGCAACGTGTAAGTGCGCTGTCATATTCTCCGCTATTAAATTCGGCGCTATTTGACCTGATTTTGTTGGGAGATTGAAACTGTTCGTGCCATAAACAGCTTTTGAGCTCTTTATTTTTATAGTTACTATTTTATGAGTACGATCGAGCTTTGATTACGTTGCGTAAATAAATCAAGCAGTTACAGTGTTGATTGTTTTTATAACTACTTGAAATCTTTAGTTGCCTAATTTCTTTACTGACTATTAAAATTTATTTAATTAGATTGTGTCTTGATAATTATTTAAAATAACAGAGCTTTTAGACTTAAAGACTTGTGTTTAATAATTTTTATTTTAATCCCATTTTTACCTCTGTTTTGGGGAAGTACATCATGTAGATGTTTAGGTAATAACTGGGTCGTACCTGCATTGCGACGCAGGCTGATGCGGCGACTCCTGACCTCTTTCTGCTCCATTACTTAGATTTTTATGAGTATGCATTGGCCTAGTTTATCTTTTTTTACATGTGCCATTCGTTATTCACTATTTGTTCTAAACTCACTGGATTAGGTTTTGAACTTTTAACTAAGATTTTTTTTTCAATATCATGTTTTTTTTATTAGTAGTTTACATGCCTGATGCTAAGTTAGAGTACGGGTCATGAGCGGAGATCACAAGTACAAACAACAGTCGTCCCAGCTATGCTTGCTTAAGGAAACGGTTATACCTACATCGTCTAGATTGAGCGCACAATCCTCTCGTTAAACCCGGTTACTTTTAAGACTACTGATACTGAGTACTTCAATGGTGATGCTACCCCGGTATGACAAACTAGGTTAATATTCATCATTTTAACCATTAATTTTAACCATGAGCAAATGCACGCCTTTAGTGCCTATGCTAATAAACGATTTTTATTTCATTTAAATATACTCGTTATGGTTCATTTTATGTATATAATGATTTTGTTCAAGGTTTAAAAGGTATTTGAAAAGACCTGAGTATTTTGTTCCATTATTGTTGCAACTAGGACGAGCGGGTGTGGCGGCAATAAGAGCGCTCAATTGATTCGACCTCCCGTACTGACGGCGGGACCCCTCCGCTGTTATTTAGTTTAGAATTGCTAATTTAATGATGTCAAATGATAGATTGTTGGCAATACCACGTATCATGAACATCCTGCGTGGAGAAGTTATGGAGATATTTCTTTTAAATACTCAATTTTGTTTGAATAATCTATTTTATACAACAAAATATAAATAGCTGTAGATTTAATTAAAATACAAAATTAATCGACTAAGATTAAAACGATTGATGTAAACAATTAATTATCAAAGTACGTAATATGCAACATTTATTAATTTAATCATATTGAATATAGAACAGTGTTAATATGTAGAGTCCTTTTTGTTGAAGATGTTACACAATGACTCGGGTTCATTATGTTGATTGTGTCTCGTGACACGATGCAGCTGTGTCCATGCAATTGGGTCATCTTACACAATACACAAACCCAGTCAAGAGATGTCTATTTAAGAAATGCGAGATACGTACTGTAGCGGGTGGGACTGGGATGTTTTTATAATGAATTAATTTTTAGCTTTCTCTTTTTAGGCTTGTTACACTAATTTATAATGGAGAGTAATTGGCGTCAATCTAGAATGTAGGTACACCACATTCGTCTCCTCAGGCCGGCATAGCAACGTAGCAGCTCCAGTGTGGAAAAAATATACCTACTTATATACTCTTAAAATTTCTTTCGACTAATATTGTAATATTAATATTAATTAATAAATTACCGAACAACCAAACAGACAATATGGTAATGATGTTTATTTTCAATCAAAAATAATTTATCCTTGACCTAGTTTTGATCTCTAAACTTCCTACAGAATGATTAGATCAACTTTTCTTTGCCTCCATATTTACTTAGTGTGGTTATTTATAAATCTTGTATTGAATGAAACGGAAATGGATAAATTTAGTGTGTTTTGAAGGTTTGTTACTACATGTAAGGCGTGGCAGTTTTCTCTACTCATAGACTCGAGTCTATCACGATCTGGATCTGCAGCACTATCTTTGACTTGACTCGTTATGCATCAAATAGAGGGTAGTTGTGAACTTAAAAAATATTGAATAAAGATCTCTATATTCCTACTGACATATTGGATTTTTTTTCTAAACACTAAAAGTATATGCATTTAATAATTATTTGGAGTTTTATTATCCGAGAAATTATGTTCACCCAATAAGTTCTAATGAATAAATTAAGTACGAAGTTAATGGAAATGGACGGACGGTATTGAGCTAAATTATTCTGCGGAGAAGCGCGAGATACCCGGGCTCGGGGTCATAATTGAATTGCTGATAGCTACTGTTGTCTTTAATATGTTTTTATATTCTTATTAAAATATTTCTGCATTTCTGAAGTCAAAAGTTGGCGGTTCAAATTGATTTAGGTTTTTGATTGTTTAATTGAGTAATGTTTTAAATACAGGTATCCTCAGTAAAAGAAACGACCTTTCGAATAATAACACAAAAAAGAAAGCCAATTACTATAAAGTTGTAGGAAATATTGCATATTTTAAATTAGGAACGTATAAAATGATAAAATCAGCATAAGTAGGTAATGGCCTAATGTTGCAATTGAACTTTACCAGTGGTAAACTAGTTTTTTAGTTAACTATACGATTGTCGTCGGTCTGTACATTAAATTAAATTTAATAAAACAAAATACGATGGTTGCAAGCAAAGTCGCAGTTTACACTATTTAACAAGAAAAAAAAAACTATAATAGCCTTGATCAGTATTTTTCTTGTGCAAAATAGCTCACACCCGCTGCTTGTTTTGTGTCCATAAATAACCAATGCAAGTGACTACTTATTCTCGACACTTTCTAAGTTTCATAATTCAGTTATTACAATAATTTATTTAGGTATATAGGAGCAAATTTCTTAACAAATGAGTATTCTCTTGTTCCAACTTATCCTTATGAGAATAAACGCGTTAATACAATGTTATAATCAATTAATGTCCAGTTCAATTAAAAAAGGTGAAAGGCTAAAAGGTGAAAATGCTAGAATGATCACGTGCTAATTAACCACGCATTGCATTATACCTATGTCATATTGTTATCGAATAACTGATTATTCTCATTTTATTACAGTAATTAAACCGAGAAACATATGTTATACATTACATACAGCACCGCTCGCCTTTATTATTAACATTTAGTCAATAAACGTATAGATTTTATGGCTCTATGTATTAAAATCGACATAGATTAACAATATCAAAAATATGTTTTGTTTTAAGAATTTAGTGTGGTTTGTTGCTCAGATGTATTATGTTGTCATTAGTTTTTACTCATTGCGTGATCGTTGCCAGTTATAGCTCTCAATCGTAATTAGCTAAAGTTTGTTTTGCTAGTGTCTGTTTTGTGTTGTGGTTATTTGTAGTCGTTTGTAAACGCGTGTGGTTGTTGTACTAATAATATTATTCATGATTTTGTATAATTATCGGATTATTATATTTGTAATATACACCATTTTATAAATATTAATAACTATCTGTTGCTAGTGACTTCGTTCGCGTGGTAATGAAGACATAAAGTACAAACTATCAAATGTTTTCTTTTTATAATATTAATATAGATATTTTTTTGAATTAGATATAAATTACAAAGTGAACTAAAAATAAAACGTAATATTTCTTAAAAACAATTGAAAAACTGATAGCCGGTAGATAGATTGACCGCCAAAATTAGGCGTAAACATCGCATAGTCCAAAATGTTACTTAAATTACTATTGTATGGAACTTGGGGATGCTATACCTAATTCAAAAAGTAATTTATGGGTCTGATATAGTCTTGAATACGAAGTGATTTGTTTGGTTAAGGATTAATACCTCGCGTACTATTGTATATTTTAACATGAAAAAGTAGTTATTGTGACATAACTGTAATAGGTAGACATATGGTATCGCAGACTTTCTTGTAGATGTTTATGTCCTCTATAAAACTGTAGTATATCACTTTGCTCTATTGTCCTTAATTTCCGCAGCGTACGCAATGTAATGTTTTTTTTTGTATTATTTTCACATTGGGTTACATTATTGAAGTTTTCTATGGATCCCTAACGTTTTTGAAAACATTCTATCGCCTATGTTCATCAGGGATGAAGTAAGATTCTAATGGTAAAATAATTTTTCAAATTGACCCAGTGGTTTCGGAGCCTATTCAATGCAAAAAAACACTAAATTAAATAATAGTATATAGAATATAGAGATATTAATCTCGGAGCTTATAACTGGTTTATCTAGTTTTTGTATTGTTTCAATCAATACGTTCTTTTCGCAGCGATCTCCGTCTCCCGTATGGTCTAGTGCCTAGGATACCTGGCTTTCACCCAGGAGGCCCGGGTTCAATCCCCGGTACGGGAAACCATATTGTTTGAACTTTGCTTTACCTTCTTTTAAACAATTTGTTGTAGGTATATTATTATTTTAATAATATATATTGCGTAAAAGTATCAATTTTACATATTTTTAAGCTCCAAGGGTCTCTTGACGTATGTAAGAAGGGTAGAACAGCAAAACGGTGAATTCTTCATTAAGTGCCCGTCCATCTGTGTTTCTGAGGGTCGTCAACAAGCTTTGTTGGGTGGAGTGTGAGATTTTTTGCACACACAAATACACATATTATTTGAAATATTGACGTCGTTGTCTTTTGTTTATTTTATGTAGCTAAAATTTTTGAAACAGTAATGGCTGAATTACGCCTCGGTCGAAAGTTGCGTTTTTGTATGGTATAAAAAAAAAGAAAGTTATATGTAATTGATATTGTTGTATTGTATTGACAGTTGATTCGTACAGTTTCACTCATTGTTGTTAATATGTTAATACCGTGTGAATTCATGTATAGGTCTGTATGGTATGATTTGACACACCTCGGCCTTTAGTTTTGTATGGAGCGTGTTACTAGTTTTTTAGTAGTCTTGAATATGAACACACTACGGTTGATGTCAATCTAAAGTGCGGTTTTTGAGCGGAGATAACTGGGGGGCTACTCAGGCATATCCGAAGTTTCGTGATGAGGCCGCCACCTCTGTAGCTTACGTGCTTTGTAAAAAGTCCTGTCAAACGTCCGTAAAATAAGCCCTGAGTAGTCTATCCTTCGTGACGTTGCAGTTAATTTTGTAATTTCGTGAATGATTACGGACCCGTAAGTGTTCTTGAGTAGTCCCCCTGTTACCACAGACAAATGTCTGCGTGCGTTTCCGACTACTACTAGGTCACTTCGTGGGTGTTATGATTGAAAGTGATACTTCTTGAGTCTGCTTCTTTATTTAATACCTATATAAGAAAATTGTTTTTTATAATCAGTATAGTACATTTTGTACATATACATTGGTATTGTTAAATTGAAACAGTCTTAACCTTCCATTTGTTTCTTATTTTGTAAAAAACCTACGAATGTATAACAATTATTTTCCATGTGCATTAATTTTTAACAGATCTGGCAGAAGGTTTTCATGCGCAGCGTCTGCAGTATCTGTCTGCAATCTTTGTTCAATCGATTTAGTTAGTTCAGCTATTGCCTAACTCCTAGTTAATCAACCGACGAGCGGTGCACGGATCATAAATCATATTTCAAGATACTTTAGAGAGTTTATTATGAAAGTTTATTAATAAAAATAGATCGTACAATGAACTTTATTATGTCTGTTTTGAATTATAGTTCCTTTGATATTTTTACTATAAATATTGCATGTGTCGGAACACGAGCAATGCATCGCTGTAAATTATAATTCAAATAACTAATTAATAATTTTTAACATTTAAATTATTACTGGAGATTTGTGAAGCACCGCATTTTCCAATATCATCGTCATCAAAAGATTGAACTATAATAATCGATTTAAATAAATTTAAAAGACTGTGAAAATGATCACGATATTAAGCCACATGAAGTATTTTAAATAAGTACTTTAAACTTAAATCTAGACCGTATAAAACATTTCCAAAGCTGTTTTTGAGCCATGGTAAAAGACATGGCCAGTGTAACTATGGCAACGGGGAAAGAGAGACCTGAAGGGTAGAGACACGTGCCGATGTAATATTGTCGTAACTGCACCAATATGTTGTAGGATATACCGCTTTATCTTTATAGTTTTAAAGGTTGTATTGCTGTAAAATTTTGCCAGGTTCGCAGTGGACGCGCCAGTTATCGGATCAATGACTTGAATAAAACCCTTAATACAAATGTGGTAATTATATTCATCTGTTTAAAGTATTGATTGTTTTTTGAATTGTTAACGTTAAAAATATTTTTATTACATCTCACTCTCAAGAAGTAAAGATACATTTGTTTTTTACCTACGTGTGACATATTTTTAGATTTTTATTCATGTCGACGGGAAATCCTAAACGTACAAAATCTATTGTTGAAATTGGAACCGACAAGTTAGTTGTCAGTGAATGATTCATTTTTGTCTTTAGTTTATAGTTTGATTAGATCATTAAATTAATCAAATTATTGCTATACAATTAATAACAAATGACGGATTAATTTTAGAACATCGCTTAGCCTGGTTTCACGTTGCCAAATTGTTTGACTGTCAAAGTGACAGTTCTATGAGTAAACGTTCAAAAATTAGTTTTCAATTGTTTATTTTTATCATAAAATCTGTGCTCGAATTATTGCTTGAGATAAGTTAACGTCTCGATAGGTGGGGAACTCCCATATTTTATATTTGAAGAATGTATGAGCAATTCATGCGTTGATATCTGTGACATTGTATTTTTTTATTACCGCCATTTCCTAAGTGATTGCACAATTATGAGTGTTTTTTTTATTAAATTTATTTATTTATTAAACGATATTTGATTATTAAGATAAGTAATTAATGACGTACTATTATTACAATATAGTCAAATGCTTTCCGTATTTTCTATTTGAATTATACTTTGTATTGTCAAAAGCAGACGCGATAAAATACGCACACATACGAATATCCGCGGGTCTAGACCAGGGGTCGGCAGACCGCGGCTCTTGCCATAGGATTATCTGGCTCTTCTTACAATACAATAGTATATAATAACCTTCATGTTGCGGCTCTCTGAAGGCATGGAAAAATCTACAAACTTGATATTCGGCTCATCTGGTTAATAAGTCTGCCGACCCCTGGTCTAGACTATAGGCGATAACTAGAGATATGTGGCGCATATTTCGTATTGATCGAAATTGCGTCTAACAAAGAGATGTATGGTGAGCTTGCTCGTTGCGATGACCTCGTGTAAAATGTATAGACTACGTATAAATAAGTTTTTAAAAGGATATTTTATAAGCTTATATGAGATTCCTTAAAGCCTAACGATTCTTATTGGTTTCTTTATTAAACTAACACTTCCTCCCTCCCATCAGTAGTACAATGTTAGTGAATTCAATTTTCGCTCACAGTACTAACTCCCGTATGAACTAGTGGCTAGTTTACATGAAAAGTCTTTTTTAAGTAGCAAATTTTTAGTTTTCAATGTTAGGCATTGTCTTGGGTACCCTTGTGTGTATTTCGGTAGAGTAAAGCTCAGCAGAGCGTAGCCACTACCTATTGCTGTGTACGGTCAAGGTTTATACAATTATCCATTAACTAACATTAGATTATAAAGTGTTTTATACATTAATTTATTACACTAGGACCTAAAGTCGGCGTTAATTTTTGTCTTTTTAATTGTGAAATCTATTTGTGGCGTATTCCTTAATGGGGTAGTCATGCGGCAAACCCGGGTGCATACAGTGGGCTTATCACGAATTTTAGTCTGGCTTTCGAACCGAGTTCGCTTCAAACGATTTGTATGGAAATTTGAGCAGCGCCACCGCGTGCGGATTTGGAACTACAATATTTTAGATACTTTTTGTTAATTTTCGAACGTCTCGATCTTCCGTTCATTTGATAGATTGCTGGTGCTCGTTAGTCGCTAGTAAAAATTCATGATCCCGATTGTTAACGGATCCGTTTTACTTGTGACAGCTCGATTCGAAAACCAGACTAAATTCGTGATAAGCCCACAGTTCTCCTCATTCCTACTTAGTACGTATTAATGTATACATTTAAATTTATAAATGCAATATTGAAGAATTTGTGTGCTTTTTTTCGTGCTTTCTTTTGTTTCGGATTTATGTGGTATAACTCTGTGTTGCCTTGTTGTCCTTGGTATGATATCCATTGAATACGATGTGGTATCAAAGCATCTTGTATTTGTATGAATAGTCAATTAAAGGTAAACGGAAATACTAATTAGATAAAATAGTGTTAAAATTGATGTTTGTTTACTTGACCGAGTCAAGGTTGTTACAATATCAATCTCAATTGATGCACTTAAACTAGGCATATCTAGGCTATTTATTCGCAATAATAATGAAGCTCAATCACGATCGGTCTTCTTTTAAGTGTTTAGTGACGTCATCTGATAGTTTTTTTTTAGTTGAACCGCGATAGCGATGTTATCGTCTATAACGTTTTTATGATGAAGTGTGAGTAATATTATTATTTATTTTAATACGGTATAATATCGTGTTGATTTTGATTAATTTAATTCGACGTTTCGAACGTTTTGTGGTCATCGTGGTTGCGACGTATCTCGGTGACTGTGATAGTAAGCCGCGAAGTTAAAAGTAATTGAAACCTTAGACATCACTGCTTAAGAAACTTACCTTATTTATAGCTAACACATTATGTCTCACACTTTATAAACCATTGATCGATTCTTTATTTTCAAGTGATTATTTACTTCCACATCTATCAGTTTCATTTACACAAACAAAATTTAATTTAGATACAAGAGTTAAATATGTAGGTACAATATGTAAAAGAATTGTTCGACCATCCTAAGGCACGTTATAGATATGTTAGATCGATAAATCAGGGAAGTCAGCCTTAATGGTCATTTTTATTAGAGGAATTCATTTTTCAAAATTGATAGACTATTTTCTTGGTTGATCATACAATATCTAGGTTAGAACGTATATTTGAGAAAAATTAGGTTCCTTTTATGTTTACTGTTTAATAAATAAAATCTAAAGTAAATAAATACATTGAAAACTCGCGAAAATCACTTTATTGTAAAATAAAGGTTAAGGTCCTCGTTTTGACAATATTTGACGTAAGCGTAAAGCGTTATGCTTGTTACTCATAATGATTAAAGCGATTGCGACAATTCACTGTACCTTGAACTGCGGTACCATGACCTTGTATTGTAAATAAATATTACTAAATAAAGGAATACACCATTTTATGCATAAATCTATAATCTCTCTTAGCAATTTTATTACACTATAATCGTAAACATTTATAGGCGATATTAAATATCTTTTACGAAGAATTCTATGTTATGAAATAAATACAGATGTGTGGGTAAGTTAACTATAATAAAGGTAAAAAAATAATAAAAAAAACACTGGGCTCGTCCGGGATTTGAACCCGGGACCTCTCGCACCCTAAGCGAAAATCATACCCCTAGACCAACGAGCCGGTTAGCGGGTCGTCGAAATTTTGATAGTGAATGTAAATGCGCTACAGTCGTGTCATGTCTCATACATGTTTATTTATAACAAAAATACATCTTTCACTGCTGTTTTTCTTCCACTGTCACGAGAATTATAACTTTAAAAAAGTCATTAGATAGCTAATTCATATGACCTAATATTTTTTTTAATAGAAATATTATTAGGTAATGATCTCGTGTGATAAATGTGGCATACTTAAGCTTTTTAAATAATTTTAGAGTGTTAAAAGTTACAGTTAGAGAAATAAAAGTGAGTTATAACACAAAATAAATGGTTATAATGTCTTAGACAGAGGGTTTTACGTTTATTATGCATAGATGTTTGTAATAACAGCCGATGTCAACAGTTATTTGAGCAGCACGCACCGTATTAAACACGGGTCACAATAACGGAGTCACGTTCACCAGTTAACTAGTAGCGGCATACCAGCTAGGGTTGTCAATACTTTATAATTAATAGAAATAATATTATATTTGCAGTTTGTAATTCTCAATAATTAGGATCGGTTTCCAGATGCCAGATATAGAAATCTCATTTATGACCTATGAACTTATAAATCCCATCTAGCTATTAGAGTCAAATTGGTAGCCCTATGCGCTGTAGGCAAGTTTTCATATAAAACATGAGTGAGAAAATTAACCTATTCTAGACACTTGCTTTGACCATGTCCACTGCTTTCTAAACATGCCGCGTTATTTTTGTACTATAGGTATATCGATTAAGTTATCATTAGACAAACTACGCTTGTATATAGATTTTTTGTGTAGTTGCTGAATTGCAAAGTTTTACATGAGTTAGTTGCATTTCGGAATTTATAATAAATAAATGCTTTCCTTGCTCCAGGGTTCGTGATAGTCGAAGGTGGTTTTCCAAGATTTAAAGATCCGGCTGAGAATTGGCAGATGCTGGTGGCCCATTACGCTGGACCGCTCGCTGTTATTATTATATTTGCATTGCTGGTTGTCGTACTACCTTTGGCTGGGTATGTTTTTTTTCTATTATTATTATTAGTGGTTATATTTTAATTTAAAAAAATGCGATAGAAGTAATAAGAAATTGATTTATTTGCCTAAGTTAAGGTGTACAAATATAGGTAGATAAACCAGATGACTACTAAAGGCATAAATTATATTTTTAAGCCTAATCGTGATATAATATATAATTTTGAATTAAGTTATTATGTTGTTTTATTAAAATTTAAATATGTATTATGATTATTAATTTTAAAAAGGCATCAATAAAAACTTCAAAAAGTAAATATTGCAAGTTATTGTTCTTATTGGGGTAATTATTTTTTTATCTAAAGCAGGGGTCGGCAACCTATGACCCGTGGGTCACCGAGTGACCCATTTGGTAGTTTCAAGTGACCCAGTTTAGTTCCGAAAATAAAGTATAAGATATACAAACATTTTTTCCTTTTTCCCAACTTTTATTCAACTGTGTTTGTAAATATTTTCTTAATAAAATATGTCTTATTATTTACTAAAATGCTGTTTTAATACGAAAATATCTCTGACCCAAACGTCTCTTTAATACTAGCATTTTGGTTAATTTGACCCGCGGCTAAAAAAGATTGCCGACCCCTGATCTAAAGTATGGTTTGTTGATTTATTTCTAGATTGTTCTGGTGTTGTTGCTATTGCTGCCGGTATGGTCGTCGTCGTCGCCCCTTCGATCGCAAGTACGATGGGTGCTTCAAGGCTCTTTTCGCTATCATACTCATAGGCTTGCTTACGCTGTTCTTGTGAGTATTCTATTCATACGTTTGTTATAGTAATCTGGTGAGTTTTTAGTTTCAAATTACAGACTCACTTCGTTATATCTGGATACTATATGTAATCATGTGTGTAGCCAGCCATGGACTCAGGGTGGGGCAATTTCTTAGTGTGATATTAATTCGAAGTCTATATGACCCAATAAATAAATAACACAAATAGATACTTTTAATAGATGGATTTAAAGAGATACACGCAGTGGTATTACCGTTGGTCGGCAGACTGGGTAAATATCCGTATTCCGCTCTAAATATTAAGCCCGGTAAAGAAGTTTAAATCTCGCGGATTTAAGTCGAAACAGAATTCTCCATATTTGTAAAATCTCTATATAGAAAACCCTATTCAACATAGTTTTATTTATTTTTTATTCAATATGTATTGTTATTTATTTCAAAAATATATTTCGAAATTTTTTTTTTAAATGCTTAGTTCTATTGTATGCATGTGCTAATGTGAAATCTATTTGCAAGGTCAAAAATGAAAGTTACATTGAACTTTCGTTCAACAAGACCATAAAAAATCGGGGTCTCTAGACAGGTTTTTGACTTGAGTCACACTTTATATTATTATTTTGTGATTTTATATAAGTTTTAAGACGTGCTTTAAAAACCTACTAATAACGTAATTACAATATATTTAATGATTTCGATAATTAAGAGTTGTTGCTTTAACTTGTTGACCGCAAAAGTCACATACTATATTATAAATATGTACGTAAGTATAAAACAAATGAAACATTTTAGATTCGGTGTTGTCTGCGCTTTTGCCACGGACGAGCACCTTGACACGAACGCCCGTACAGCTCCCAATTCTACACGCAAAGCCGTTCAAGACGTTAACAATTTCATCAATTCGACGAAGGTGCACGCCAATTGGCTGTTTGTCATTAACTGGAATGAGCTAGCAGATAAGAAACTTATTGGAATGCTCAATGGTATGTTTATTAATGGTTAAGAAATATATATTGTGGTCGCTGCCGAAGTAGACTACAGCCGTTGACCGGAATCTGCACGCAAGCGGTTTTTCAATCTGATTGGTAGGTTTTACTATTCTCAGTGCATTGATTGGGTGTTAAAAATTCACAAAAGTTACCTATCATCATAAATAGATCATAGAAACCGTCGGTTAGTCGGCTAGTCTATACTTCTATATACTAATATATAAACAGAAAACATTTGCTTGTTTGTATGTATTGAATAGGCTCCCAAACTACTGGACCGATTTGAAAAATTCTTTACCATTATTATCCTACATTATCCCTGATAAACATAGGCTATAGAATATTTTGAAAAACCTGGATGAAAATTTCAATAATGTTACTCAAAATGTGAAAAAAAATCAAAAAAAAATCATTATATTGCGTACGCTGCGGAAATTATTGACAATAGAGCAAAGTGATGTACAACAGTTTTATAGAGGACATCAATATCTACAAAAAAAAATCTGCCATACTGTATGTCTAACTATTACAGTTATGTTACAATAACTGCTTTTTCATGTTAAAATTTAAACTTCATGGTACTTTATATCTTCATTATTAAGCAGACGTAGTCGCTGGCAACAGCTAATACCAAATAAAGTGGATAAATCTCATTGAAGTTATTTATGCTTTTTCTTTCCAGATAGTGGCAAAACAATATCGTCGCAATTAGGCGAGTTCTCGAAAGCAGTGTCCGTGACTACACTCAACAAGATGGTGCAACAATTGGACTCTGTGCAGGATGATTTGCGCACTGTACAGAATGTCACAGCTCAATTGCGTTATAACGCCGAAAGACTCAATTCTGGTAATTGTTTTAAAAATTAAATTTAGTATGTAGGCGGTGATTACGCAACCTGCTCACAGATGGCGCTATTCAAAATGTAACACGCGTTTAGGATTGACAAACGTTAGTTTATATATATTTTTTTTTACTTTATTAGTCTATATATATTGTATAGAATATATGTCATTAATCATAAGGTGACTTCAGTATGCAATTTTAAACTCATAAAGAGACAAGTCGTTTATGTTATAGTATTTTAAGTAGTGTGCTTATATGGGCTTAAGTGTCTATGTTGGTCTTAAATTACTTGATACCTCTTCATTATGTATAAGACGACATGAAGTTATAATTACACACAACAGTCAATTGTTTATTAAAAATTGATAGCTATTTCGTTGTGATTGTATATGAAAATCTACAAGGTATTCTACTGACTTTGAGAGTATCAGTCCTATATTTTTTATTGCCTCAGGTTTACGTAAAGTGAAAGGGCAATTGCTGAACACATTGGCGGCGTGTGAACAGCCTCAGTGCAGGCGTCTTCAAGAGAAATATAAAATTGGCCAGTTGGATACGGAAATCCAATATAGTCAGGTGATTTTATAAATGTATTTTTTGTTTCTAGTGGTTCCAAGTCTTATTGCATATTGATTATATGTATTAGTTGGGAATTATTATATTGTTCGTTTTACTATGTCAATGTACAATTTGCAAAAGGATAGCTGTATCATCGGCTGAGGGTTGTTTTACATCGACCAATAGTACTTTACTTCACTATTAAATTAACATCTCTAATTGGTTAAAATAAATGAAATGAAATTAGTTTATTAGCATAGACACTAAAGGCGTGCGTCGTCAGACTACAATGGCTTCGAAAGCTGTATGACGAGAAGGAGACCACATGAAACTCGTTAATCATAGCCTGTACGTAAAATAATTAACAAAAAAAAAACTAAATTTTCATTCAGAAAAAAAAGTAAATAAAGGGGAGCGTGTCTAATGCTGTGAAGTGAAGTAAAGTGATGTGCCGTTGATTTTGCCGATGGTACATATGGCGAGAGTATACACTAAATTAACGTAGGCAGATTGTGTTAATATTCAAGTGGCAAAATTTACTTGACTTATAAATTCGTTGTATTTTTCACGCATTCATGGATTTAGATGTTAGATAAATATTTTCCAACGGTAAGTTTTTTTAATTATTCTTTTGCTGTCTTCAATTTGGACTTGTTTAAAACAATTATAATTAGTAATAAGTCAAAAATGATACACTCTAAAGATTGGTAGTTGTTATAGATTGGTATAGGTTATTATTTATTAGTTTGTTTAACACGACGTATAAATTGCAGATGCCAGATGTGACCGAGCTATTAAACAACGTAACACAGTTGTTAGACAGTGATATCAAACGTGAGGTAGCTGAAGGTCATAAGGTGTTTACGAGTATTCAAAATGGTATTCAGAACTCTGTGAATAAGAACATTCCCTACGTGCTCGACGAGGTTAATAATATAGGTAAGTTCGGATTTTGTATTAAATCAAATGTGTGATATGTGACTAAACAACGCCATCTACCGGCACCAGTTAATTTTTTTATGCGCTGTTTTTTTATTAAATAAGATATTATATCTTTGTTGAAAGATTGTATATTATAAAACTTTAAACTCAATCCCTACTAATATTATAAATGTGAGGGTTACGTTTTCACGCAACAACTACTTAACCGATCATCATGAAACTATGTACATATATTTTTGGAGGTACTAGAAGTAACATAGGATACTTTTTATTTACAAAACATTTTTTTACTATAGTTTCCAACTGACTATAGTTTCAGCTGTTTGAAATCACATTGATTCATTTCTATTGAAATGATTTCTGATACTTATTTAATGACTTAAACGCGAGCGAAGCTGCGGGTAAAAGCTAGTAGTTTTATAAAGTAACGCATTGGTAAATATATAAACACTAATACTGTTATTTTTAACAAGTACCCACACATAAAGGAATACATTAATACCTTTACATTTGCTGTATTGATTGTGTGTTCTTTCCAGGCTACAGATTATCAAACCTATCTAAGAAAGTGACGACCAGATTGAACCAAGCCAGTGAAGAATTGAGAGATCAGAGTGAATCGGTATTGACTCAAATGGATACTGCGATTGCCGACTATGGACAATACAGGCGATATGTCGGTCTTGGTGTCGCCTCTGCATTGCTTGTTGTTAGTATAATATATTATTATATAATACGATTTTTAATTATTGTAGGGAATCGGGACAGTGGACTGTATGGTCTCCTTGTAATAATGATAGACGTAGTTTCTTCTTGAGGTTTTATTCACAAAGAATTTCTCGCAACGTTGATAATCTTCAGTAACGGCGATTTTCTTCGTAAACGACGATCTTCATAAACGGCGATAATCTTCAGCAATCGATGGTATTTCTCAGTCTTCAGTTCGTATGTCTTCGTATCACGGCTAGCTTGCGTACAGGCCGCCTGAAGATCCCGCCCTTGGTTCGCACCTCCGCTACTCGCACCTTGCCGTCCGGTCCCGGGAACACTCGGACCACCTCTCCGCGCACCCATACATTGCGCGGCAAAAGACGATCGATCATCAGGACTAGATCTCCCTCCTCCATCTTCCTGTTGCTTCCTCCGCCGCCCCGTGGAGCTAGGGTCAGTAGGTATTCCCGGCGCCATCTCCTCCAGAACATGTCTGCTAGCGCCTGCGCCTTCCTCCATGCTGCTTTGTCGGTCTCGCGGACTGGCCCCGTCGTTGGTGTTCCGGATGATGACCCGATGAGGAAATGGTTCGGAGTCAATGCCTCTGGATCTTCGGTGTCCGCCGGAACGTGGGTCAACGGTCTTCCGTTGACGCAGTGTTCTGCCTCAGCCAGCAACGTCAGCAGAGTTTCTTCCTTCGGATGTCTTTCCTTCAGTGTTGCGGTTAGTGCTGCTTTGACTGACCGCACTAACCGCTCCCAGCAGCCGCCCATGTGTGGTGCTCCCGGCGGGATGAAGTGCCATTCCATCCCGTTTAGCATCCCGTGTTCTCGCAGCTCTGGTGCCCACTCTTTATATGCTGCCCGTAGCTCGGCGTCCGCTCCTCGGAAGCATGTGGCGTTGTCGCTCCAAATTTGTTGTGGCCATCCTCTCCTGGCCGCCATGCGCCGTAAAGCCATGATGGCAGAGTCGGTACTTAAGGAGTGCACCAACTCTAAGTG
>JAPWLS010001436.1:0-45253 GCA_028551675.1 Tineola bisselliella | reverse complement strand
GGACTGTTGGAAGTTGGGCGTCGATTGGGACACCCCCATTACAGGTGTGATACAAAAACGCTGGGTCGAATTTATTAAAGATGCAAGCGCGTTGACCTCGATAAAGATACCGCGACACATAGGCATATATAGCAATTCATATATAAATTTACTCGGATTCGCGGATAGTAGTGAGAAGTGTTATGGCGCAGCGATATATGTCGCTGTGAGCGCCGACCCCGATGTAAAGGGACATACCTCGTTGTTTTGCTCGAAAAGTAAATTATCTCCGCTCTCAAATAAATCGTTACCTCGTTTAGAACTATGCGCATGTTTATTATTAGCCAAATTAATGAAGGCAGTTGTCAATAGCATATCCCCACGGTGCAACATTAATGAAATAAACATGTTTACGGACTCGACGATCGCTTTATCGTGGATACACTCGCCTAGTCATCGCTGGCAGACTTTTGTCGCGAATCGTGTCGCAGCGATACAAGAACTCTTTCCCGCGAGTTATTGGCGACATGTCATTAGTGCTGATAACCCTAGTGATGTTATATCTAGACCGCTCACAGCAAAGAAACTTCTGGAGAACCGGTTGTGGTTTAAGGGTCCCGTATGGGCACCACTACCAAAGGCACAATGGCCTTCTAAAGCATTTGATGTTAAAAATAGTGAGGAGCCACCGGAAGCTAAGAAAATCGTCGCATTGCTCTGTAGGGACATAGACTACAGTTCACATCCCTTTTGTTTATTAGCCGACCGTATATCTAATTATAACAAGTTACTACGGTCAGTTGTTTACATACTGAGGTTCATTAAAAAATTAGGTAGTATATATAGTTCAGACTTAGAATTAGCTGAACACTCTGTTATAAATTATATTCAAACAAAACATTTCACCGAAGACTTCGTATTAAAAATGAACTTTACTCAGTAATCACCTCGAAGGAATATGACTCCAAATTAAATGATGTTTTATTAGAAGATCGTATTACTTTCAAAACAATGCCACCTCTTAGTCCGCATATGTCGGGCATATGGGAAGCGCAGATAAAATGTGTAAAAACACATTTAATAAAAGTTATCGGTGTTCAAGTATTAACCTATGAAGAGATGCTCACCGTGCTAACGCAGATTGAAGCTTTATTAAATAGTAGGCCTTTAACTGTACTCAGTTCGGACCCTACGGAACCTTCGGCACTCACTCCCGCGCATTTTTTACATAATGTAGTTTTATCTCATTTACCCGCTAAAGATGTCTCGTCATCCCCAATAGGTATGCTAGCTCGACGTGATTTACTTGACAAATTAGTTCAGTCCTATTGGGACAGATGGCGCAAAGAATATTTGTCTTCATTGCAATCAAGGGCGAAGTGGAATACTCCCAGCAAACCGATAACACTGGGAAGTGTTGTTCTCATAAGGGAGGATAACACCCCACCTTTAAGGTGGCCCTTGGGCACAGTAGCGGAGTTGCATTCCGGCCGCGACGGCATAGTTCGTGTAGTTACTGTGAAAACTGCATCGGGGTCTTATAAACGGCCAGTGGTACGCCTATGTCCACTGCCTACACAGTAATTCCTAATTCGAACATCCACCGCTTAATTTAGTAAATAAGTATAATATTAAATAGTAACACTTAAACGCATTTTACTCATAAAATCGAAATATTATACAAATTTAAAAATCGAATTTCGGATTTCAAAATACGGCAGCCATTGTTATTTTTTTTTCCTTTGAGGTTTTTACCTCACCCTTGTCAATCTTTGACAAAAATAAATAAACCTCGACCATCCCTCCTTGAACCTACAACCCTTGAGGATAGGCTAAGGGTAAAATAACAAAAGATTTTTTTATTACGCTAACAATAGATTCCTTAAATGATAAATTCAATTATTATAATGTGTAATGCATGCCTCTATTTTTAAGGTAGGCAGCAGTGTTGGTATAGTCTACAGGTTCTACGGGTTACAACAATTTCTGATTTTACTTAATAAAATATTTACAATAAGTCCAGGGAAAATTAGATAGTTAATAATAAATTACATTACAATCTAGAACAAATTGTGTTCAATAATCAAATATTTATAGAAAGTTAATATTTTATTTAAAAAAAAAATTTGCATATACATTACTCGTTTAAGCTTTATGTTACAAATTTACCTAAAACAAATAAAGTAATGTAAACAAAAATAACTTGCTCAAGAATTCTTGCAAATTTGTACTGAAACACGCGTGCCATGTGGTCATTCTCGGTCAAGCACAGCTGTCATTCCGCTATCTTCATTCCTTTATATGCCTTTCTCTTTCACACGTATCAATGTTTCTTTTCGTTTCGCTCGCACGCTCAGTTAGTGAACGGCAGTCGCGCCGTGTGGTTGTGTGTGTTCCGTTATTCTAGACTCACGTGTTTACTTTCGTAAAAAAAACCAGTGCATTCGCGCGTTTTTGAACGGATTTCAGTGTGTGGCAGTTTTATTTGTGAATAAATTATTATTATTATTAATTTGTGTGTTGTGCTATTGGATTTTTTGAAGAAACTACTTGGAGGTAGTTTTTCTTCTTGTTCTGAGGTGAAGGCGCTTTTTTGCTCGCAAACTCTGTAAGATTTCTTTCTTATCAATCATTTCTTTTGTGTTGCATTGATTTGACGTGGCCTGTCGACTTTAGATAAAGATTAATAGCGCGAATTGACTTTATCAGAAATAAATTCTTTTTTGACATTAACGATTGATCATATAATAAAGTAT
Organism: Tineola bisselliella; assembly: GCA_028551675.1. Taxonomy (NCBI): domain Eukaryota; kingdom Metazoa; phylum Arthropoda; class Insecta; order Lepidoptera; family Tineidae; genus Tineola; species Tineola bisselliella. Next base: position 42,518 of record JAPWLS010001436.1, on the reverse strand, counting down.
TATAGTATTATAATTTTTAAAGTATATATTTATGTATGTATTTCTATCTGTATTTAGAATTATCTAGATCTCTTGATTGATCCATACAATAAGTGTCAAATAAGTACTAACAAAGCGTTAGTGCAACTTCTGTATTTTGCTTTCGTGGCGTATCTATACATATCGCGATGCCTCTGTGAACAGCGAGGCTTATTTTTCGCATTTGTTCAAGTTTATAGTTTTGTTTTGATAATTCATTGCCTTCAGAGTTTATAGGGGTAAATAGATATTTCATTTGTACATAAAATTCTACTTTTATTGTTTGAAATGTATTGTTGAATTATGATTATCGAGTTTTTCATACAAGTCAACGTTATGCTTATTTTTTATTTTACTGTGTATTTTTGTGAAGGAACCTTGTTAAAGCAAATTAGTTTTCGTTGACCATAGAACTCGGTTTTCAGTTCGATTGTATAAATTATGAAGTAATTTTATTATCTATTTGGTTAGGGTTTAAGCGTTTGACCCCATTTTGTAATATAAAAATTAAACTCGATAAATGTTATCTAACCTTTTATTTACTTAGGAAATTAACTATTTTAATGTTTATATAAGTAGTTAGAGCGGTTATAATTTCGATGTTCAGGGGTAGACAGAGATTTTGAGTTGGATTTTTTAATGCCATTAACATTAGTAATATGGGTCAATCGTTTTTGGCAAATGGGATATTTATATGTAATCTTTAATTCGGTTTATTTCAAAAATATGCTTTACTTTTGGATTGTAACTATGTTTTAGGTTGTCTAGTGTGGGCTCAATAAATTTATATTTGTGAAAAAGTAAAAAAATAAATAAAACTGATTTTGTTAATTGATTTCAAGCGACCGCTATATTTGTTTTTTTTTAATAATTAAATGTTTGTATAAAAAGTATTAAGTAAGTAATGCGCAAAAATATAAATATTTTTTATTTTTTAAATAAAATGTTTTACTAAGTAGGTTTTGTAGGCGTTTGGAAACCTATCCATGCAAATATATAAATAAATAACGGTAATAAATGTTTTTTTTTTAAATTCAAACACAATTTTTTTTATTATTAGTAAACAAAAAAAAACCTATTAATATATGTATTTCTATTTTAAGCAGGTAGTTACAGAAATGTATATCGAAAAAGTTCTGCTAATTAAACAAAAACCTTGAAGTTGTTAGTTTGAATCCGCAGACCTTTTTCCTATCACGGATGTTCTTTAATTATTACAACGGATCACGTGACCTAGTTGTTGGTAATTATCTTAATACCTAGGACATAAGAGGAAAACTTGTACACTGTGAAAGAGTCTTTAAAAATAATTAAATATTACTATCTGGTAAATACATAGATACTTATAGCATCTTGTATAATAGTTGTCTTTTTTATTCTATCTCTGCTTTCCTATATGTGTGACAGAGATAAAAAACACTGGATATATTATTATATGTGTCAAGTGCAGTTAAATAGGTATCATGGCGAAAAGAGTTATTTAAATAAAAACATACAAAATATCAATACTCACATTTTATTTAATTCAGTATTATTATTAACACACATCAAAATGACACCTTCCTGTTTGGTGGTTTTGACCAGACTGCCTTTCTCGTCTGGGTGACAGATATGCGTCTACCCCTTCCAGCCGATAGGGGTCGCCGCATGTCTGTCACGTTAAAATGATTACTAATCGTATCAATTATTACTTAATTAACTCATATTTAAAGTTTTAATCAACATTATTGAATTTGGTTGCTAACATTTGTTAAATTCTTACGTATAGTCAGAATTTTACTCGCCAATCATAGCCTGTAGTGTACAATATAATCTTAGTAGGTACATTCTTGCTTAGATTTAGTTGGAACATTTAGATGTAACCTTATTATCTCCCTTTGGTAGGTATTTTTTGCAGTAGGTATTTTAGCCCTAGGGTTCCGCGGAACACACTTTGAGAATGGCTGATGTATAGGGATAATGTCATCCTATTATATACCTAAGGGTAAACATAAAATGACATTGATTATATCCAAACTTTATTATCTATAAGATATCTAACGTGTAATATTATTTTTGAATAAGTTTGCTTGTTATGATTTTCTTGAACTGAAAAAGAGGATAATTATTTATCTTATAACAAGCCTTTTTAATTAGCGTTTCTTTTAATTCTTGTAGTTTATTTGTAATTTTCTAGTGAATCTGGATTATGTACATTGGTCTCCTCAAATCGGACGAAGACAACTGTTGGCTGCAGACATGTCTCTGTGGTAGCAGCTGTTAGCAATCGGGATCATAAATTTTTACTAACGACTAACGAGCACCAGCGAGACGAGACGATTCGAGACGTTCGAAAATTAACAAAAAGTATCTAAAATATTGTAGTTCCAAATCCGCACGCGGTGGCGCTGCTCAAATTTCCATACAAATCGCTTGAAGCGAACTCGGTTCGAAAGCCAGACTAATATTCGTGATAAGCCCACAGTCGGAGCTCTTACTGTTCGACACTATTGATCTATATAGGTACATCAATGCATTAAGCTCAGAAGGTATTATAAATGACCATACAAAACGTCGACCTTGAAATACTACTCTTTAGTCTCGAGTATTTTTTGCATCTTCCGTTGAAAAACCTGTTCAATAAAATTCCGTGTCTTTTTTGTTTCTCAATTGATGGTTCACTCCAACCCAGCTTGTATTTAGCTGTACATTTATTTTAATAGGGTAATTTCCATAGTTCGCGGTAATTAGTCTTTCATAGTTTTTTTTTGTTTTCCATAGATCAGCGGTTCTCAAACTTTTTTGTGCGAAGAAAAAAGCCTTAATATAATTTAAAAAACTGATTTATATGTATTTATGAATAATCATATTGCAATGTAATATTACGTAATATTTAGTTGGAATATGTAGATGTAACCTTATAATCTCCCTTTGGTAAGTATTTTTTGCAGTACTTTAGCCCTAGGGTTCCGCGGAACACACTCTGAGAATGGCTGCCATAGATAATAATGACGTCTTTAAGTAACGTAAAAACAGTTTCACTTGTATATTCCTGTGTGAGTTTGCTCATATTAAAAAAATCAAAACTTGTAATAACCCAATTCGAATTTAAAAACATTTTCAAGGGCAACCGTTTATTGTTCATTGTATTCTTTGTTATTTCATGAATAAATTAAAAATATAAGTATCGTAGTATTTAAAAACACACGTCTTTATTTGCGCACTTATCGTCAAACTTACAGTAGAAGCGACGTAAACCTAGTGCACGTGTTAAACTTAATTTTCGGGGTCGATTAAACAAAACTATTAATTAAAACTATTAAAAAATATTATTAATATTAATTAGGATGTTAAGTATTCGAGATTTAATTAATTTTAAAAGAATTTACGTGGTTTATATTTAATCATTTTTCATCAAAAACACTTAATATCGATTTGACTTAAACTTATATATGTATTTTATATACATATATATTATTAATATAACATTTATTATTGTAACCACTGTGCAATCTGATTTATGAATTAAAATTCAGTTTTTTAAATTATTATTTTATGTACAGGCTATGATTGACGAGTTTCTTGTGGTATTATTCTCGTCATACGCCTTTCCGAAGTCACGGTAGAGTCTAACGATGAGCAAGTGCACGCCTTTAGTACCTACCTACCTATACTAATGAACGATTTTCATTTCATTTTACTTATCAACTTGGATTTTGATAGTAAAAACTAACACTATCAAATGTGTAAAAATATTTAAACTATATTAGCAAATAACATCTGAATTCATTATTTCAAGTTCATTTGTTTTCTTTTTTCTTATTATGTAATTGGAATCTGTTGTCTAAAAACGTTGAGGCACTTCTAAGTGTTTTTTTCTAAAACAAAGTTTACGTGTTTTTTGTAAATATCCATTAAGTTTAGTTTAGGGGAAGTATACGTTCTATATTTATCACTCTAATTATGGTCTTGTCTGGTGTTTTTATTACGAATCGAATGGTTTATATGTTTTAGTAGTTTAAGATAAAAACTCAATCGATTACAAATATTAACACCAGTTGAATAGTTCTCGAATGCATCGAGATAATCGATACGAGATTTCAGATTGCGAATTCGAGATATTGTCGTGGATTTGTAAGGCGCGCTCCGTTCCTCGCAAATTGCGTCGCGCTGCTATTGAGTATTGACAAATAATGAATGTACTTCTTAAACTTTTATTCAGCGAAAATTCTCGTTTTATTTTCTTGATCGAAAATTAATATTCTATTTGCTATAAGTATTTATGTGAAGTATTATTTTTTATTAAATATATATAAATTTTATCCCAGTTCTACTTTGAAGATAGCCACAGGATGATTTTGCCACTTTAAAACTCAACTAAAGTTAAACTCCCTACTGTTGTAAATTGATTTAGGATTTTAAATTTTGGAAAAACCTGTAATACCAATAGATGATTCAAAATGATAAATGCATTATTTTGATTAAATTATTATATTTATGTGATCATTTTATAATATTTTCAATATTTTGTTGTCGCATTGTCAAATAATTAATTGTTTTTTATATCCTTGTATTTATAATGTGACATACAATAAAGATTTTTAAATTTGAATTTGGAATATAGATAATTTCCTTCACTTTAATATAATTAAGTCAAAAATCCATATTCATGTAGCGATTTATATCCAAATAGGATTACAAACGAATGTTTTATCAAAATATTACGTTCTGATTTATTAACGCATTAGAATGTATCTTAATCACTATGAAAATTTTATCTGATATTTCGTTAATTCAAGGATTTATAGTGATTGTGTGTACCTACCTCGATTGATAGATGACTGTATTATAATCTTCTTGGAATTTCAGAACGAAAACAATATGCATATGTATATTATCAGGACAACTTAAACATGCAATAGTCAGGACTGGAATCGTCAAGTGTATTATCTATATCAGCCATTCTCAAAGTTGTGTTCCGCGGAACCCTAGGGCTAAAATACTGCAAAAAATACCTACCAAAGGGAGATTATAAGGTTACATCTACATATTCCAACTAAATATTACGTAATATTACATTGCAATATGATTATTCATAAATACATATAAATCAGTTTTTTATAATTATATTAAGGGTTTTCCTTCGCCAAAAAAGTTTGAGAACCGCTGATGTATATGTATGTATAGTTATCAAATATCAGAGTCCATATTAAAAGCTAGTTTCTTGTGGTCTTCTTCTCGTCATACGCCTTTCCGAAGTCATTGTAGAGTCTGACGATGAGCAAGTGCACGCTTTTAGTGCCTATGGCACTATTAGAGTAATTCCTCAGTAGCTTCCGCTATGCCGGCTAAAAGAGATGCATGTACACATTATGTTTTATTTCCTCTGTTCGTGGGTATGCACACACAATGCTTATTACAGTTCGTGTATTCTGGAAACGTTGCCAAATCTTCCTCGACATTACCGCGACATGATGATTGTAGATTACAAATTTTGTATGAAACTGTAGCGAATTGTAGTTTTGTGATGTAACTGTATATAAGAAATGTTGTTGCTTTTATTGTATAATAATTTTTCTTTTCTTATTTGATTAATTTTACATTGTTGTGGCAAACCTTGCTGGATCTGTTGTGTTGGTCTACCTTGCTTTATATTTAAGCCGTTATATAAAAAACAAAACGCGTCAACACCTATGCTCCCTAAATATGAAGAATTAGAATGACGTTATACTGACAATGTAAAAATAGCTATAAAAATTATTCGTTTTTTTTTCACGCATTCGTTTATTATGTCCTTGTTAAGTTTAAAACAAGTTACATATATAGTGATTGTAAAGCTCTTCATACATCGAACGTATACTGTAATTTGTGTAATTTTATGCATTTGTTTTTGTATTTTATTTACTATAATCCGATATAAAACTAGAACATCACATTAGGTTTCACAACACACGATAATAGCACTGTTGCAAGGCTGCCAAATTACGTAGCTATTACGGTTTGAGGACATTTCGTACTTATGTGTGTAAGTATAATTTGTTCGTGTAATACAAAGCACATAATGTTCCATGTTTTAGGTTATAATATACTAGTTTTTGCCCCCGACTTCGTTTGTTTTATATTTTAAGGACGCTTTTTAGCAATTTTTGGCAACCTTGGGTTACATTATTGTAGTTTTAGTAAGGATCCTTATTTTATTTCCTGTAATTTATATAGCCTATATTGATCAGTGATAATGTAGCATTCAAATGGTGAAAGAATTTTTGAAATCGATCGGGTAGTTTTTGAGCCAATTCGTTATAAACATACAAATCTTTCCTCTTTATAATATTAGTATAGATATGGATAAAAATTTGTTTTGATCTGGATTTGAAGCTGTAACAATAATAATAATTAACAAGTTAAGTGACAGCAGTCAAATGACGGTCGGATTATTAAAAAAAAAAACAATGATGAACAACTACGAGTTAATGTGTGGAACGCTTATCTACACATACATATAAGTACCTAGAGAGAAAAATTGTGTTGAATACATGAACAAAGACTTAAAATTCATATTTACACGCTCCTTACACAAGCATGGCGAGTACGAGCTTTATATGTAACTATTATATTCTAGGCATAACCAGTTCAGTTATTTATACAGAGTAAAACGATATGAGATATGTTTGGACAATTCGATGTCTGAGCCTAATTTTGGCGCTCAAACGGGCTGTCAGTTATTCATTTGTTTTCCGATGGAATTGTTTTTGAAATGTGGGAGGTTCCCGTGCCCCACCCTTGTTTATCGTCTTAAAAAACATTTAATTGTCCTAAACTACACTACACTAAATTTAGTTAAATTTTACGATTCTTACTACAGCGTAAAACTTGTACTCAAGGTTCAGTTATTTTTTATTTGGGCTAGACTTGGCTGCGTTGCCAAGTTTCAAGTAACAAAACTGTTTTTGCAATGCCCCAGTCAAGTTGGCCCCAACGGCAATGAGCCGCAGCGTGACCGACAAAAATTTCATTAGCGTGAGATACTCGAATCATTTCAACGATCAAATTAATCTTTTCATACTCGTTTTGTAATTAAATACACAATAACATTTGGTATCTGTTTTTTGCGATACAAATCGCGTGATCAAGTATCTTTCTGGTTAGAAATGGCTGCCATTTGCCGTTGTTTTTTGTTTGTTTTATCTATAGTGCTTATGTCTATTAAAAAAATATTTCATTAGTTGGCAAATCATATTTGTGGTGCAGTTTTTAACACGTCTTTTAAATATTTATTCAAATATTACTAATAAAAATATTTGCTCTAATACCCATAGATAGATTTTTTCTCAGAAAGACTAGTTTTATATCATTGTAAAAAAAGCTTAAATTTCTTTTGGCAAGCTTTTGCTCCTTAGTACGCCTGAGCGCTATGCATTATGCCAATTCCATAGCATTAAAAAAATGTTCACCAGCTTTTTGGAGTTCTCTCTAAATATAGGTGCTAATACGTCTTGTCCCTTAGTTATCAACAATCCTATTATCTAAAACTTGTTTGAAACCAGAACAAAATCAAGCGTACAATTATAATGAATTAATGAAATTCATTTGTGCCAAAAGCCCACAGAAAAAGTAAATTGGTCCTAATTTAGGGAGCTACCAAAATACGGGCAAAAACTACCACATCCGCCATGTGTTGAGTCGGGATCGAATTTAACGGTCAGATGCTCCCGACCAAACCTCTGTGAGTAACCTTAAACTGTGACAATACTGCGTTGCCCGTATATCGGGATATTTTTTCGTGCGAGCCCTTCACACAGTGCCTATAATTGGTTGTTTTAGGCGTTACTTTGCGGAAATCCATATGAAAAAAAAATTATTTAAAATTATGTTACTTATAATTCCCGCTACATTAGGCCGATGAAGGAAAATAACCTCTACCAACATTTAATAACTTGTCGCGACGCGTTTCGCCACTTCACGTGGCATCATCAGGATACGTGTGGTCGCTTCCGCTTCGCTTTGACGACGTGCCTTCTTATTGGCGTGAACTCTTTCATTAGGTTTTTATAGGCTACAACGCGCATATCTATATTTGGTCTACCAATAAACCTAGAGGTCTAACGTTCTTTTGTTTTTATTTTACTAGCCGGACATATATTTGCAAATAATGGTCGCCCTACAATTTCACCCATTTGCGGGGGTACGCCGTACACACAGCGGTTTAAGCTAAGCACGGATTACTGAAATCCTTTGCGATTTAATTTGAACGTACCACTTTATTTTGGACATTTTTTTCATACGAAATGGTTACCTTTGATTAAGTTTGGTTTTCAAGCTTATGGCGGTCGTGTGCTGTTAACTGGAGCTTTAATTATAATAAAATCGTGTATTTTAATCACTTGTAACTTATTATTTATTTAATTAGGTTTATCGTAAGATCAACAATAGGAAGAAAGGATCGTTACGTCATACAATAAAAAAACAAATTTTAAATAATTGTTTAGGTAGAAAAATTACTTACAGAAGTTAATAACGAGCCAGTTTCCGGAAAAATCTTGAAAATTATAAAAACATTTCTATATAAATCATAAAATCCTCCAAGCAAATACACCCTCTATATAAGCAAACTGGGTTTGTTTAACATTCTACATAACACCCTGTATATTATGATATTTGATATATTAAATTGGTGTACAGTTTATCCCACCCTTAAGTGTTGAAAAATAGAAAAAAAGATATACCTTACAAATAACGGAATTGCATCTTTAACAGTTGCATTGTAATCTTTAACAATGTGCAATATGTTCAAAAAAAAACTTAAGATTTTGGCAGGTGTGAAGTGACACCCCTGGGCTAATAGTATTCTCCTTTGTGGATCTTTAGGATGATGCAGTTTTCTTAGGGTTGCCAAAATGCAATTATAGAATAACTGTGTTTAATGTTTTACTGTAACGTATTTAGTTTACATATATTTATGTATTTTATTTGGTGTTATATATTTATATCTTCATAAAATCAGCCTAAATTGCATTACCCGATACTAACACCGTTTCTTTTAACAAATTGGTCATCTGGAAGGTATTACTTTTTTTTTATTGATAGCCCAGCATATAACCACACTCCGCCTGATGTTAAGCTAGAGTACAGTCCATGAGTGGAGACAACTGTTACCACAGACAGATGTCCGCGCGCAACAGTCGACCCCCACTATGCCGGCTTGAGGAGACGAATGTGCTCTGTCCAAATTAATAGGACACACTCCTCTTGTTATCCCGGCTACTTTCAAGCTGATCCCGAAACGCGACTAGGTCACTTCACGTGTGTTCCGCTTGAAAGTGGGGGTACTACCCCGGGACGACATACTGGGCTAATGCCATCATCAGTCTGCCTACCACTCTTAAAATTTTAGTGATACGGTCGTCAATAATTTTGAATAATTAAAACAAAATATATTATATTTAGATAGTATTTGAAAGTAACCTAAAACAATACTATATATTCTTAAGTAGTTAATATCAGTGTAATACGAGCAGTATGATTGAACATTCCCACGCTATAATAATAGTTGTGTCTTGCTGCAATTGTTTTACTATATATTATTAATATATTATGGGGAATAACCTAACGTATATAAAGATTGATAGTTCAGAAACTACGCTCAAATATTGATTCACTGAGTAGAGAACATTACACAGACACATTCACTTCAAAACTTCAAAAGCCACACAGTCGTACGAAACATAATAGGCCAATCACATGCTTGAAAATTTGTTGACGTGATTTTTGACCAATAATAACCCATTGCAACTGTCTACTGTCACCTAGCTGTTATTACGTTCAGTTACACGCATTTATAAGAAATCATTTTAATCGTTACGTTTTAATATATAAAAGAAAGAAAAAAAAATGCAAATTAATGTTTAAACTGGATATTCGATATAAGTAAGTATATGCGACATATTGGTATTTTATTTTGATTATTGAACAATAATAAAGAAATCAAAGAAGTAAGTTTTAACACTAGAAGTGCTGGGCTGCATACTATACCTTTAAAGGCCGCAGCCGTCAATTTTGTTTACTATAAGAATATCGCTGCCGTCACATTGACGTAAAGGAATCTCATATACCACAAATATAATAATGGTTTTTTATATGGATTTAAGCTGACAATAACAAATTAGGAAAAGCAATAAAACACGAAAAGAAACAAAAACATAGTTTGTAAAATATTTAAGAATGAAATCGCCGTGCCGTCAAATTGACGGTGTTGGTCTTTCTAGTGTTAAGGCAATATTTCTTGGTAACAAATGAAATTGACAACCCTGAGTAACAACAAAGCTATAACACAGATGACGAATACAAACTATTGTTGTCGGACAGATGCAAGGCGACGTTCTCTTTTACAAAGTCCTTGTTTTCTTTGTAATCATTGAAGTATATATTATTTCAAATATATAAATCATATTATGGTACAATGAATTGTTGACTTGCTTTTGTTTTTAGTGTACCCACTTTATTAAAGAAAATTATTTTGCTTATAATTCTCGCTACATTATAAGCTAAATAATTTTAAATAATTTCCTTTAACCTTTATCTAACGCCTGAAACAATTAATTACAGTAATGCCCCGCTTTACGCGAGGGATACGTTCCGGAAAAAATCGCGTTAACTGAAATTCCCGCGACCATAGAGAAGTTGATGACTACATTATGTTTATACGCACTCTTTCGCGTAATTTAATAATAAATTAGAATTTCGCGTTATAGTGAAACCGCGCATAACGGGGTCGCTTAAAGCGGGGTATTACTGTATACCCACTTTATGTGCTGGAGTGCGATTTTTAGTGTTTGTAACTAGCTATCACTCCCGCTATACCGGCTTGATAAAATAAGACTAGATTTGAATTTTTGCTTCCATTCTAACTAAACATTCTATAATGACCAGATTGCGAGTCTAATAATAAATTACAATAATATAATTTCTTTTTATTTATTCCAGAATATTCTCTCCCCCAATTCGACATCGACGTGCGTGTTATTAATTATTATATGTGCAGATTATGGATATTGCAGTCATTGTGTTTCTGGCAACTAGGTTAGGGGGTGGATTACAATTAAGGGAACATTTTTATCATCTATTCATATATATTAGTTTCAAACTCAATTTTCGTTTTAATTAAACATGTATTTTTATACTTTAACATATAAGTAGGCTATCGATTTTTTATATGGTAATTATTCATATTTTTATCAACCAAGTGCCAAGTTAACTTCTTCGTGAATTATTATTACAAATAAAAATATTCTGACCTCAAACTAGCCTAACCCTATATTATGGGTAAATAATACTTTATTTATTTATTTATTTAAAAACTTACTACATCTGTACAAGGCGGGCTTAATGCTAGGTACCATTTTCTACCAGCCAACCTTTAAATATTTATTTAAAAAAAAAATGAAGGAAGGAATTACTTATTATTATTATTATTATTATATATATATATATATATATATATACGATATAAGATAACGATATTATTTTTAATATGACTTTAAGTTTTAAAGAACACAGGTAAAATTACCTTCGTACAGTTTAACTCTTTCAGTCACAGTTTTACTATGATTACTTTACAAAGAAAACAAAAAATTGTTTTACAATTATATCCGTAAAGGTTTTCAAGAAATAAGGTGGTTAGTATACGAATCATCGTATTATTTACGTTATTACAAAAAAGAAAAGAGATTTTGTTTATTTTTTATCATAAATTAATGAAACCAATACTAGATAACAGGGAAACACTAAAATCATAACAATAATAACTCTTACCTTTATTTTTGAATGATCGAATTGTTATGTTGAAAAAACAACACTGCACTGGTTTTATAAATAATTGAATTTACCTAACAGTCGCACGTCAGCGTCCAAGGTTCATAACACTCGATCAACAATGATCAAATAACCCATAGCGTGTAAATAGATTTAAAAAATAGAATACTAACCACTAAACCTGAAAGAGTTAACTCCACAAAGCTAAAGAAAAGTTGCATATTAGTAAAAATAAACACAGGCCAAACATTTTTGCAGCTCAACAAATATTAACAGACGGTCTCGTTCGGATCTTTATTGGAAATTGGTATTTACTCAGAACGGCCCACTGGGGGCCATTTCTATTATAATGCAGCTGTTATGTTGATTTTTCCCCGTTTATGATGTCCTTGTGGGGTGATGTTTGGACGGTGATATTTAATTGAAAATATTATTCAGGTAGGCTTGTTAAAGACATAAATTTTTCTAATTATATTTTGTAAAATATCTTATTCTCCAATAGCCATTCTCAAAGTGTGTTCCGCGGAACCCTAGGGCTAAAATACTGCAAAAAATACCTACCAAAGGGAGATTTTAAGGTTACATCTAAATATTCCAACTAAATATTACATAATATTACATTGCAATATGATTATTCATAAATACATATAAAACAGTTTTTTATAATTATATTAAGGCTTTTTCCTTCGCTAAAAAAGTTTGAGAACCGCTGATTTATATTATTATTATATTATATTTATTAATATCCCAAATTATTTGTGTATTATTATGCGATTATGTTCAATAACGAATTTATTATTATTATTGTGGGAACTAGTATGGATAGAAGACATACTACAAAAACATCCAGACTCGAAAACTGTTTTTTTTTTCATCTCCATTGAATCAATCACACATCTTTAAACACTTTACTAAAAAAATTCTCTCAGAACAAAATATCTTTTAATTCTATGATCATATTTATTTATAACTTCTCATAAATATTGTGTGTTTAACACTAGAAGTGTCGGACTGCATACTATACTTTTAAAGATCGCAGCCGTCAATTTTGTTTACTATAAGAATATCGCTGCCGTCACATTGACGTAAAGAAATCTCATATACCACAAATATAATAATGGTTTTTTACATGGATTTAAGCTGACAATAACAAATTAGGAAAAGTAGTAAAATACGAAAAGAAACAAAAACATAGTTTGTAAAATATATAAGAATGAAATCGCCGTGCCGTCAAATTGACGGCGTTGGTCTTTCTAGTGTTAAATGTAGTTTATTTTGACTTATCATTGCACCCTGAATATCACTGCTCGCTCTGACAAAGGTTAGTTAGATAATGTCAATGGCATTGAGCTCGCATATGAACAATTTTAGTGCAATCTGTTTATTGTTTCTTTATTATTTTTATTAAGTATACTTTTTGATCGGTAACTGAACATATACATATATCCCTTTACTAATATAAATGTGAATGTGAGTTTGTTTGTTACGTTTTCACGCAACAACTACTTAACCGATCATCATGAAACTTTGTACAGATATTTTTGGAGGTTCTAGAAGTAACATATAGGATACTTTTTATTAAAGAAAATTTATTTTTTACTGTAGTTGTTGTCGATCGCAACCTCCTTTTGATTTTTATAAATTATATTAAGTTTTTTAAAAAATACGACTGTCAATGTCAAGCAGTCCTAATAAAATCTGAAAAGTTGATTTTTATTTTGCGCGGATTCAAATATATAATATATTGCGAAATAACAGCAACAATAGTTTCCAATTGACTATAGTTAGTATGATCTCTGATACTTATTTAATGACTTAAATGCGAGCGAAGCCGGGGGTAAAAGCTAGTAAGTATGTATATATTACAGGAATGAATACACTACATAAATGATCTCCACATATATAAACTAACTTCGTCGTTGATTGCGATGCCCAAAAGAGAATTTAATTAACACCGCAGTGTAGCGTCCGCTTCGTTAAACATATTCTACGATTAAAACGCAATTTCATGTAAAAAATTTAGCAAAAATTAAAATTTATAAGTACTTTTTTACTGGGTCGCAAGGGAGAAAGTTTTTATTTTTAATTTTAAAAATTTTTTTTAAACATTTCAACTTTTTTTTCTCGGTCTGTTAGGTTTGTTTTTATTTTGAGCGGTTTATTTTGACCTGTTTCTCGTAAGGTGGTTTCAGGATCTATGAAACTAACATTTTAGCAATTATTTTTTGTTGAAATAGCTGCAAAATAAAATTTTCCATCTCATTTTCGCAATGGTTTCTGAGATACTTAATACAACAACGAATAATCTACACAAACAAACTATGCACAATAACAACTTTAAATCGCTCTCCTGTAAAATTGCGATTTCGTTTTTAGGCTGATACCTGTGTGGTTGCACCGTAGATCTGATGTAATTTTAATTCTTGTGAATTATATGATTTATGAATTGTTATTTACTTTTTTTTCTGAATTAAAATTCCGTTTCTTTTTGTTAATTATTTTATGTACAGGATATGATTGACGAGTTTCTTGTGGTATTCTTGTCATACGCCTTTCCGAAGTTATGGTATAGTCTAACGATAAGTAAGTGCACGCCTTTAGTGCCTATGCTAATAAACGATTTTCATTTCATTTGTATATCCCTACCATGTTATTAGGACCTGCCGATATGTAGTTGTGTCATACTTTAGCAGTTATCTCCGTATTATAGTCCAGCCATTCTCAAAGTGTGTTCCGCGGAACCCTAGGGCTAAAATACTGCAAAAAATACCTACCAAGGGAGATTATAAGGTTACATCTAAATATTACGTAATATTACATTGCAATATGATTATTCATAAATACATATAAATCGGTTTTTTATAATTATATTAAGGTTTTTTCCTTCGCCAAAAAAGTTTGAGAACCGCTGGTCTAAGTCATAAGGTCAATATGATGCTTTTTAGAATTACGTCCTTTCTCTTGTGGGTCATCCAAAGTGAATTTTGTATGAGATCTAATTTAACGGCAGACTGACTCTAAGGATCGTTTTACGTGCTTTTGTTTAAGGGCCTCGGAAATTAGTGGATTTGTGCTCTTTTTTGATGTTTGCTCTTTTTGATTGCGTATTTAACGGTCTAATAAAAGCAATTAAATATATTGCAGGAGCAGTCATTCGACCCATCATTATAGTATTCAACTGTTTCAGGCAGCAAAATGATCGGGACTATTATTCTCGATCCGAATAAATATTTTTGTATGTATATGTTTATATTTATTTGCCTTCATATTTTTATATGCCTACCGATTAAGATATTTACGTTTATATAAAAGGCACTAGAATATTTTAATATTTTTTTCTCGTAATATTAATAATAATAAATCGTTTTTTTTTTAAATATTTTCTTACAGTTTATTGCTTGCCATTAACATTAAAAACCAGTGTTGGTTTGTCTTGGCGCTGCACATTCGTTTTATATTTCTTAACATTAATATAACTTCGGCGGCATGATTGATGATGAAACAAAAAAAAAAAACAAACAAAAAAAAAAACAAAACAAACATTAATATAACTTAACTATAATGTATACTAGCTTAATACACAATAAATAACGAAATAATAGTAAGATATTGGTAAAAAGAAAAGATATATATTTAATTTTAATTTATTTAAACCGACATCTGTTTTTATATAATACTAGCTTTTACCCGCGGCTTCGCTCACATTTGTCATTAATATCAATCAATTGAAATGAATCAGTATGATAACTATGATAAGCATATAAAAAAATGACAAACGGAAATAATAATAAATATAGAAAAATTCCAAACAGCTGAAACTATAGTCAATTGGAAACTATAGTAAAAAATATATATATTTTTAATAATAAGTATCCTATGTTACTTCTAGTACCTCCAAAAATATGTGTACAAAGTTTCATGATGATTGGTTAAGTAGTTGTCGCGTGAATACGTAACAAACAAACTCACATTCACATTTATAATATTAGTAGTGATATTGAATTAAATATTTTATTTTCATGAAAGTGAATTAGAGTAATCGTAAATCATTAACCAAAATGTCAGTTCCATACAACTGAAAGACAAGAAAGTTTCTCGAACCACTTTTCATAATTAACATAGACAAGAGCCTTGAGGGTACACTCAACTATTCTGGAAGGCTTTAGAAACAACGTCTACTTAACTTTGACTTTAGTTAAAGGTTCTTTCTTCTTTCAGACACTTCGTAGGGATCATGTAAATAGTTTGGACGGGTGTTCTGACCTTTTATAGCAGAGAAATAATGCCTTGAGTTAGGTGTCGGCTTTATCTTACAATTTTCAGTTTAACATCGTTTTTCAACATGTTAATGTTAAATAAGTCAAGTCTACTCAACTAATTTAAAAGGCTTTTTACGGCTTATTGTCGCGGTTTATTTTTGTTTATTTTTAATCCGGTATTTGGAAGTTTTATAGTCACGTGTTCGTTGTATGTTTCAGCGATCACTTTTTCTATATATATGTTATTATTATTATTTAAAAAAAAATGTATTTATTTCAGGCATGGTTGGGTTGCCTCTATCCTGATTGTACAGGACTGCCGCTGGTGATGATTATATGCCTATTTATTTATTAATAACTAGCTTTTACCCGCGGCTTCGCTCGCATTTAAGTCATTAAATAAGTATCAGAGACCATTTCAATAGAAATAAATCAATATGATTCCAAACAGCTGAAACTATAGTCAGTTGGAAACTATAGTAAAAATATATTTAAAAAAAAAATAAAAAGTATCCTATGTTACTTCTAGTACCTCTAAAAATATGTGTACAAAGTTTCATGAGGATTGGTTAAGTAGTTGTTGCGTGAATACGTAACAAACAAACTCACATTCACATTTATAATATTAGTAGGGATGTTCTGAAAAATGTGCTTAATATTATCTAGAATTATATTGTATTTTACTATTTAATTATAAACGAAACACTAATGGAAGTTTGATAACTAATTCTTTCTTAGCTCAAGGGTCGAGGGTCATTGAACTTTTTAGCTATCATTTATCAAAGAGATAATGAAAACGACTTTTTTATTACTTTTTATTTATAAACGATCTTTTAGCAAAATATATTTAGACAGCTAAAGGCAGCTTTCGATGAGGTGGTTGTCGGGTATTTATTTTATAAAAAATACCATAAATTGCATATTGAATTAATTTGTGGCGACCGATTCTAGAGCCGAAATTACTTAGTTAAGAAGATTTAAGGTTTTGACGTTTAGTCTGTCAGTGTCTTCTTTCTTGTTTTCTTCTGATTTTTTGATTGCCACAATGCATTGTGATGATTATATTTTTAATCCATTTTAATCCACAATGTTATTTCACACAAGTCTCTCTAAAAATTTATACGTGATATATAATTTAGAGAAGACATCAAAAACAAAAGTTGCTTTACATAGATACAAGCCCAATGGACCTATATTTACGAATTCTTTTGTTTATATTATAATTTTAAAATTATTATCTTCTTTCTTGTTTACACATATTAAAAAGTAATCAATCACTTTCGCTTCGATTTCAATTGTCAAAGTAATTGTTTTTTTTTTTACATTTTTACATTGTAGTCAACTCGCAATCTTTTCTGCTAAATATTTAACAAGATTTCATTTTTCTGATCGTTAATTAACATTATAATTGGTCTAATTTACACACAATTATACGTCTAAATCAATTTCGTGTAGTCCATCTATTGATAGAAATCGAATTATATTCCGTTTAACAGTTTCTATGATTATAATTTATAGATCAGTGGTTCCCAAAGTGGTCCGCGACATCATCTTGAATTTATTTATGTAATTATATAACTATACTTATAGTTTGTAATTTCTTCTACAATGATTATGTCCGTATGAATTTAAACAATTTATGCGTGTTTTATTTATATTTATCTTTATTATACATAACCACAAAACTGTTGGTGGTCCATGCCAATACAGAAATTTTATCAAATGATCTCCCATTCATTAAACCTGCTATAGACAGAGCGAATAATATTTTTATATAGTACACAATAAGCATATATTTTATGATTAATATTATTATTTTGTTTTATTTCAGATAACCAATCAGGAAGTGATACATCAGTGCGTTTAATGATTCATTGTTTTGAATAAATCATCTGTGGGATATGTCTTAGTGTAAAATGTCGTTCGAGAGGCGTTCTGGTTATGTCACGTGATACCATAATGGCGGACTCTAGTCCCATCACGTCTATCATCGAGGGAACTGTCAAATTTCGTGACGGTAAAAAGGTATCTATATTGCGCATTTTGTTTTAGATTATAACATCATAGCTTCGTACATTTTACGTATTACGTTATTCGTATTAAATTTTCTTTCAATTTTTATTTCGAAATTATAGATTTAAATCACAAAAGTATAAGCGATATATTTCTTTTGAAGCGTTCCGATTATTGACTCTTTAATAACATCATTCATTCATTTCATTCATTCATTCATTTAGGTTTCGTTTTTGTTTCACTATCTCCTACAGCTTAAGGATATTCCACTTACCCAAAAATAAACGGATTATGTAAATCTTCTTGTTCCTGAGGTTAGCGCGTCCAAATAGTTAGTTATACATTGCTATAAATATATATTTATTATAATTTGAAATTAGTCGTATCTTCAGGCGATGTTGTGAAAACAGTCAAAGGTTATATCAAAGCGGTATAGCACGACATACTATTAACCTTTTACCTTTAGCCTCCGGTATTTTTTCCCTTACTTTAAATAGGAAGTAAATAGGAAATAGTTATGGGGTACATGGCTGCATAATATTTCATGAGTTTTTAGATATTTTTATTTAAAAAAACTATATGAATTTTAAGTTCGTAAAGTAATAAATTTTAGGGTCAAATGACTGTCACCGTCTTCTAGTATTTAAATATATTATTAAAATAATCGCAATAGTTAGTCTTAAATTATATAAATTCGCAGATGACTTCGAACATCATTACCTAGTATATTTATTTAAAACTAGATTTACCAGCTTAAATATACCTATTTCTACCAAAACCAAAAAAGTATATATTTTTTGCAAATATATATATAAAATAATAATATAAAATTCATAAAACTAATTTTTCTGTTATAAATTAAAGAAGATTAGAAAAATTAAAGAAAATGTTACACACAGTAGGAATTTTAATTTGATCTTGCAAGACCGGTCATTTTGACTGGTCTGGTAAATCTAGTGTTAATAAAAAAAAAATATTTAGATTAAATAAATATTTAAAAAAAACAGCACATAAGCACACGTGTCCATGCTATAAATACATATTTGCATTAACCTACAAAATACTAAAGTGATATTTGAAAAGTAAATATTATAGGCGATCGTGTGCCATTTAACTTAGTCGATAGTCGCCATGTTGAACTGTATGTAGCCTTTGTTTAATTTGGACATGTGTACAACACACATGTACACTACTTCTATAGCATAGCCTTACGTTAATCCATAAAATTTGTTATGCATTTTGGATGTGACGTTATTTTATTTATTTATAAAGCCTACCTACAAAATTACCTTTTGACTATATATTATACTAAATGAAATTTTAATTATAGGATAGGACGGCATGCTCAAGATGATAAAGGGATAGATACTACACTTTTTATAAAATTACAAAAATACATAATTTAGATGTTACACAATAACGATAATAATTTTGAAACTAAGTAGAATTGATAAAGATAATTGCATTATAAATATATTTTTTTATAAAGTTAGTTATAATAGAACAATAAACAAAAGGAAATTGTGCACAGTTCATATTGAAAATTACCGTATCAATTTGTTTTCATTCATCCTCGTTCATTGTTTTGCACAGTGGGACACAGCAGCAGGTCAACACGGTTTGTTTGCTTGTTACATCGAGCTGCGAAACTGTAGTCTACGGTCCATATTGTCTGTTCAATGTGAGCTGTCATGAATTGTCACGGCAATATATTAAATTCATTGTAATGACAGTGGCGCTGTCTTCCGAAAATTGGTCGTACCAACTCAGAAACCTTCGTGGGCTCATGCACAACAACTTTGCTAAAGATCATTACATGATCAAATGCATAGTTTACGACTCTATAAAGGACTCACATATATTAGATATATAATGTATAGTATAGTTCAGTTATAGTTATTGAAAACCGTCGCTTGTTTACATTTAATCAAATGCCAAACCGAATGGGCTGTAATTAGTTTACATTCTAAGATTACTTATGTATAGGAAATTCACTATTATGTCAACATCGCCCCTTTGTATTCCTAATAGAGTGATTTAGTTGAAATTAACTATTGTATTAATCATTGTTAATACTAGTACATCCGTTTCCTTTTTGTTTATATTTCATAAAATGTATATATACCTACATACATATATAATGTATATGTATGGTTATGTTATAATACTTAGATGAGTCATATAAATGGCTGAGATTATAGGTTTATTCAAAATACTCTAATACAGCGGTTCTCAAATTTTTTTGGCGAAGGAAAAAGCCTTAATATAATTATAAAAAACTGATTTATATGTATTTATGAATAATCATATTGCAATGTAATATTACGTAATATTTAGTTGGAATATTTAGATGTAACCTTATAATCTCCCTTTGGTAGGTATTTTTTGCAGTATTTTAGCCCTAGGGTTCCGCGGAATTTGAGCTTTGAGAATAGCTGAGTTAATATATTTGTTGTAGTAAATAAGCTAGCACCATGTGAAGATATTACCCTTAATAAGTGATGAAGTATAGTTCGCAGCTCGATCGCTTGTGCAGTGCAATGAACATACGAAAATTTACGAAAATAAACTATAACTTTAATAATAAATTTTTCTTTTAAAAAAATTACTAAAACCACTTATTGTAAAGCGAAAAAATGTTACATTAAAATATTACTTATTTGTTTATTTTGTTCATTATTATTATTATTTTCATGTAAAGTTTTGTATCACAGCTTAATTTCTTTAAATATATGTAGTTTACATTTTTCTTTTAATTAATAAATATTTTTTATTGACTCGCTAATGCTAAGCTAGAATTCAATTGTTTTTTTAAACAATTGCACACTCACTCTTACGGCCATTTCACGGATTAATTTACGAAACTGAAATGTCACGTAACACGTTAACAAATTCCTCATAAGCTTTTTTATTACTATAAAAATATGGCGTAATTTTACTATCAGTTACTATTTAATGCGTGACTCTTATCTGTCACCTACACCTAGGAGATAACTGCTTTAGTATAAGCAGGGATATACTAGAGATAAAAAATACGTGGATTATTTATACATGTATACATTTTATTATAATAGTTATCTTTTTAAAATTGTTATTTTATGATATGTACTAGCTGTACCCTGCACGCGTTGCTACGCCACCAACTAAAATAAATTTGAAGGAAAGACATTATATTGAGTCCGTTTTATTGATTTTGTTCATTCATCATGAACAGTACAGAACAGAACATGAATGACAGTGGCGCCATCTGTCGAAAATTGGTCGTACCAACTCAGAAACCTTCGTGGGCTCATGCACAACAACTTTGCTAAAGATCATCACATAATCAATTGCATTCAATAAAGGACATACAGACAAACATTCATTTTTATATATATAGAAGATTGGAATTATACAGACTACCTACCACTAATTGTTAACTAACTTAACATTATGTTCTTTGAATAAAGGTCTCGTTAGCATCTAAAAAAGGCAACTTTCAGTGTAGAACATTCCATTTTGTGGAGTCGACTTTGAGCCCGCAGTTGTTTTTGCGATAAATTTTTAATTTGTTCATTTAGCTCCTCGCTATGGCGGTTGTTAATTAGCCAAATTGAAGCGCATGTTACAGCGTCGTTATCAATTCATTTCAGTTTTAATATTTATAATAAAACTTGTTATATTTTTCTATATGTAAAGAGTGGTAGGCAGACTGATGATGGCATTAGCCCAGTATGCCGTCCTTGGGAAGTACCACCACTTTCAAGCGGAACACCCGTGAAGTGACCTAGTCGCGTTTGGGGATCAGCTTGGAAGTAGCCGGGATAACGAGAGGAGTGTGCCCTGTTAATTTGGACAGAGCACATTCGTCTCCTCAAGCCGGCATAGTGAAGTCGACTGTTGCGCGCGGACATCTGTCTGTGGTAACAGTTGTCTATGCTCATGGACCGCTCTCCAGCTTAATATCAGGCGGAGTGTGGTCATATGCTGGGCTATCAATAAAAAAAAATGTAGAACATGTAGCGCGATGTAAGGAATGTTGAGGAATAAATAAAAAAGAAAAACTAAATTAAAAATCACGTGAAAGATAATACATATAAATATATAAGACAAAATCAACAAAAAAAAACATTAATAACAGTAAGTTTTCGGATCTTTGTTTTGTTCCTGCCTTAGTGTTCTTGTACTTTAAGGTCAGGGTATTTACCAATCACTTTATGAAACTACTAGTTATTGCCCCCGACTTCGTTCGTGTAGTAATGAAGATGTAAAGTACTATGAAGTTTATTAATGTTTCACATTTCAGTCAACAGAAAATGCCTATCACACCCCTGTCGCAAAAATCCTTTTTTAGAGGATGTCTACCAAAACCTCTCTGCCAAATTTTTTCCTGTAATTTATATAGCCTATATTGATCAGTGATAATGTAGCATTCAAATGGTGAAAGAATTTTTGAAAGTCTAGTAGTTTTTGAGACAATTCGTTACAAACATACAAATCTTTCCTATTTATAATATTAGTATAGATTAATCTATATATTATGTTAGTGACTACATCTTAAAGATCTCTGAGGTATTTTTAATTACTGACATAGTCTAGTCTTCTGATCATATAAAGCCGTTCACACTGCACACATAGTTCTATCGTTTTATTAAAAATATCTTGCGTTCTTACTGCAGTATTTTTTAACTTTTATTATCAAGTTATGAAGTGTCTAAGGGTAAATGCAAACAGACATCTGTACTTTTTACAAAGTAAAGTAGTAATTTCTATGATACATACAGAAAAGTGAAGTGACCTAATCGTACTTTAGGATCGGTAACACATTCGTCTACTCAAGCCGGCATAGTACAGGCGCCCGTTGTACGCAGACATCTTAACACTAGAACTACCAACCCGTCAATATGACCGGTTTCAAAAATACTTCACAAAACTTTTGTGTAAAACCTTACTTATTATTTTTTGTATAAGTACGATCATGTTTTTTACAATAAATTGATTGAATTATATTTAATACTTTGCAAGCACAAGTCATCCGGTCATTTTGACCGGTTGCTAAAAATAGGTCATATTGGCCGGCGGGTAGTTCTAGTGTTAAGGACCTTACTCTAGTTTAATATCTGGCTACCATAATAAAAAATTATAAAGATAAAAATTCATAAAAATTATTCATCGATTAAAGATAATTCATATTTACTGGAACTGTAAATTGATTGCTATATTTTAATAATATATACCTACTTTTGATTATGTATATGTTGGTGTATTATTTTTTTTAAGATATGTACTTTAAATTAAGTAAGACTATGATTGGCGAGTTTCTAGTGATTTCTCCTCGTCATATGCCTTTTCTGAAATCGCAATAAATTCTATGCGAAATGAAGACTTTTGATTTTTACTAATATACATACTTTATAATATGTTTTTTTTTTCTTTTCAGTGGAAATCGAGATGGTGCGTCATGAGAAAGTTGTCTCCTGTAGCAGGTATGTTTTTAATGCATTAAAGCAGCGGTTCTTAAACTTTTTGGCGAAGGAAAATGCATTAATATAATTATAAAAAACTGATTTATATGTATTTATGAATAATCATATTGCAATGTAATATTACGTAATATTTAGTTGGAATATTTAGATGTAACCTTATAATCTCCCTTTGGTAGATATTTTTTGCAGTATTTTAGCCCTAGGGTTCCGCAGAACACCACTTTGAGAATGGCTGTATTAAAGTCTTACAAAATAGTCGAGGAGAATTCAATTTTATAAAACTTGTCAACAAAAATCCTTACACAAGATTTTCAAATAAAGATACAACGCAACATAATAATAACGAGATGATTGCGGGTTATAACCACAGCAATGGGAGACGCTTCTGTTTGCTTCCACATCCGTAGTAATAAATTCGGAATAATAATAATTGTAGCACAATATTGCGGGTTACCACCACACCCCTGCACAGCTGCAACTCTTATACTATATTAAATTGTTGAATAAGTGTAATGAGAAAGTACGACAAGGGTCATTAACATACTATAATATAATTCCTTTTAAAAAAGTTACCGTACAATGAATGGGTGTAAAAACCAGAATTGTGGGTGACTCATCATTTTCGCGGTATATCAGGTAACAAGCAGCCTTCCGATGGCCTTTTGAATTGTTAGACCAATTCTTCATTTTTTTGTTTCCCGGAATTCTTCTCTTGAGGTAAAATATAGTAATATTTATTTTTAAAGTTATTAAGCTAGTATTTTTTACTTTACTATATATATATATATACTATTAAAGACAATTCTGTCAATGTCGAGTATCGGGCAGCATTATAAAATCTTAACTCACAAGTAAACCCTCATGTCAAAAAAAAACCAAGTCCCTATCCACTTATGATTAAACCATATTGATTTGAAGAATACATAAAATAATAAAACCCGTAAGTCACGCATGTGGCTGTTGTTTTATTAACAAAAATGAGTACTTTCTTTTTAAGACAATAATTCATTTTAAAACCAGGTAAAATGTAGTTGTGAGAAATCTAGTTTCTACTTAGTACACGATAACATGAAGATTAGATTAGTTTGAAAACAATGCAGGTTGGTGACGTCATAATTACCTAGAATTCCTAAGTGCCAAGGATAACGAGTTAGGTGCGCTAGAATTAGTATTGAAATAGAATTTTACAAGTTTTTTCTATACGATAATATAAATACATGAGCTAATATATTTTTTTACGTTCTATTTAGTGTTATTTCAATTGTGGTTATAAGGGAAGGGTTACAGGTTTTTCGTTTGTTTAATATGTACATTTATTTATTACTTAATAATACAGTAAAATACAGCAAGCTAGTAAGCAGAGATGGCGGCTTTGAGATGTAGAGCAATGCAGAAGAGAAATAGCGGGAGGTACAAATAGATACAAATATAGATAAACATATGAACTACGCACAATACATACCATGTTACATAGATATATACATAAGATAATAATGACAGTAATAATACTATAATACATAAATACTAGGAAGAGAGATAATATTCTTTTAAAGATTTCTTAAAGATGGGAAGAGAAGGAGCATTGCGAAGGTTAGATGGTAAATCATTTATATATAGTATATCTTACGTTTTCAAAGTAGCTTTTTGTTTTGGTTTATTGTCTGTTCTTATACCTATAGTACATAATAATAATAAAAAGGAAAATAAGGAGACAGGTTTGCATATATATTATATATAGTCTATATTTCGAGTCACTCTCCCGAGATGGAAGGCTGGACTATAAATTCTAGTACCTTCAATTTTTGACTTATATCTATACGGTTACAATGTGTAGAATATATAGTACAATACCTATATCTAGTATAGATAAGGTAAGCATTCCTAGGAAGTTATGCATCGACTAACATCTGTGCGTGGTATTTATCGATTAGTGCGATTAATTGAGCCTTTTACCTGTTACATATTTTAATATTGAACGTGATAATGGGAAAAAAATATGTACGGTACAGTTATACTATTTGAATCCTAGACGAGAATGTGATATATTTCATGCTTTATAACATAATTTTTTGGGATATATCCTGTCAATCAGGTCGATGTAATTTTTTTTTTATAAAGTCGTCATAACGAAGGTGGCTTTTGCTTGGAGACACCGTTAATAATAATAATAAATCCTTTATTGCCTTTAACACTAGAAGTGTCGGGCTGCATACTATACCTTTAAAGACCGCAGCCGTCAATTTTGTTTACTATAAGAATATCGCTGCCGTCACATTGACGTAAAGGAATCTCATATACGACAAATATAATAATGGTTTTTTATACGGATTTAAGCTGACAATAACAAATTAGGAAAAGCAATAAAATACGAAAAGAAACAAAAACATAGTTTGTAAAATATTTAAGAATGAAATCGCCGTGCCGTCAAATTGACGGTGTTGGCCTTTCTAGTGTTAACTCACACAAAACACAAACTTAAAGCAATAGGCGATTTTATCACTAAAAGTAATTTCTTCCAGACAATCAATTGTAAGGAGAAACAGCGTGTTTGTAGCGATCCAAATTAGTATAATAATAATTAAATATTATTAATATTAATACTACTCCATTCTAGTTCGTTTCTTAACACAAGCAAATAATCTTGAAGATCGGAGAGTCGAGAATATTCCTTCAGATTAATTAAATGTTATAACGATACAGCTAAAGAATGAAAGTGATTGTAACACGCGATAATGAAAATAATTTCACATGAAACTATAAATTATCAATAATTATAGATAATATTATATAGATATGTGTATGGAAGCATGTATATAAACGGTCCGTCGCGATTTGATTCCGTATGCACTAGTGTACTGTTAATTTCCTTGTTAAAATGTCAAAGTTATTTTATAATGACTTATTATACAATCGCTCATAAAGTTTTGTAAAGATTTACTAATACTTCTGAAGAAACAATTGCTGTACTTTATTACCAATATTTACGTACAAAATTTAACATATAAAGTATTTGCGTCGATTAGGAATTGAACCCGAGGCGTTATAGAACAACCGAATACTAGATTTGCCATCAACAGTGCTCGCATCTAATTTATTATTGTTACAAAAAGAATAATGTACATTATTATCATTTAATTAACATTTTAATTAACCATTATGCCTTTATAATGTATGATATATCTTTCTTTTTCGCACTTATACAATTTTGCTTTGGTTAAACAGAGTGAGTAGATAAAATTTCATTTACGTCAATTATGAGTAGAAAGAGTCGCATTTTTTTTGTTTTTTGCAAAGATAAAATTAATTATGCACGTAGGTAATTAATTTGTACTGTTATTTTATTATTAGGAAAATGTACTGCTTTTTTTCTTCATTAAGTATATAGCAGTAATATTATTATCTCTTTTTAATTTTCTTTATTTATACATGTTTAATTCCGCTATCCTTGCTTAACTTACACATACAGTTCTTTATAAATTTATTTTTTATACCATAAAGACGTCATCTCAAAAATGCAATGAATTGCTTTCTTTGTTCGAGTTCATAAAGAAGAAATGGAAGATAAGTTTTCTTTGTTGAATGAAATGCGAAACAAAAAATTTTACAATTTGAGAAGTTGAACAAATGAACAGGTTTACTTTGTTTTAATATTATTTTTTATAGTAACAAAAAAAGCAAATTGTTTGTACGCACGCACACATTGCTTACTCTTTTGTTTCATCATGCTATGATCTAGAAGAATGGAATTAGCGGCAGAGTCTACCCTATATTTATTATATATATTTTTATTATATAACTATTATATACTTTTTTTGTTAATTATTTCATATACAGGCTATGATAGACGAGTTTCTTGTGGTCTTCTCGTCATACGCCTTTTCGAAGCCATTGTAGAGTCTAACGATGAGCAGACGCACGCCTTTAGTGCATATGCTAATAAACTATTTTCATTTCATTAATCGAATTGTGGTTTACCACTTTTATCTCATTTACTTCCAAATGCATAAGAAACCAAGTCTATCCTTTTGGTAATATATACTATAGCTATATTTAAGCGTTATATGTTTGGCAGTAAAGTGACTAACCGGATTTCCTTTCACTCGAGGCCGCGGGACCGTGAAATCGCAAAACAACTTAATGTTTCTAAGGGGTTATATACATTAGAATTGATAAAACAAACATTGGCGGGTTTTGACTGGTGTCCGGAGTTTTAGTAGGTTATAGAACACCAATAGCACAATTTGATGATAGATTGTGCATTACCATGGCTGCAAGGCTTTCAAAACTTTGAATTAACACTAGAACTACCAACCTGTCAATATGACCGGTTTCAAAAATTCTTCACAAAACCTTACTCATTATTTTTGGTAAACAATTCTATTTTAACAATTCTACAATAAATTTATTGTATTATATTTAATACTTTGCAAACACAAGTCATCCGGTCATTTTGACCTGTTGGTAAAAATAGGTCATATTGACTGACTAGTAGTTCTAGGGTTAATCAATCAAAGTTACTTAGTTGTGTTATTTTAAATGTGAAGACTAGAACAACATAAACATGTAACCTAAAACAAATGACTGCTTTAAAAAAAAAAACAAAAGTACATTTATAATACGATCAGGAACCAAACCCGGGGCCTCTGTATAATAGACTAGCGTGTTAGCTGCCACGTCATAGAGATTTTCTTTTGTTTGTAAATAAATCTCGTATTTCTGAATACATAGTACTTCTAGATAATTGCCTATAGCATGTATGTTTAACAATAGGGTAATATTTTAGAAAGCCTATATAGAAATAGACTGAAATTATATCATCAATCTAAGTCCGGACTATTGTGACGTCATCATATATAGACATACTAGCTTTTACCCTCGACTTCGCTTGCATTTAAGTTATTAAATAAGTATCAGAGATCATTTCAATAGAAACTATAGTCAGTTGGAAAAAACAATTTTATTTTTAAATAAAAAGTATCCTATGTTACTTCTAGTACCTCCAAAAATATGTGTACAAAGTTTCATGATGATCGGTTAAGTAGTTGCGTGAAAACGTAACAAACAAACTCACATTCACATTTATAATATTAGTAGGGATATAGGTACCTATACATATAACACCACATTTTCGACTCAAACGTTTAACTGTATATTTTGATTGCCGCTGGATTAATAACGCGAGCGATATAACATTGTTTTTGAAGTGTATTCTAATCTGGAAGTTACAGACATTCCAGAGGTAAGAGATAAGAAAGATGAGCTTAGAATTCACAATTGAAATGATTTCGAGAAGAAATGCTTGAATTAGAACTTGGCTACGACGATTATTAAGAAATTACAAAAGTTTCAGGAAAAGAGATAAGTCTAGCGAGGAATTAAGGTCTCTTCCCAGATGATATATTTAATCCTATCTATATTTGTGTTTTTAAATAAGTGATAATAAATAAAACGTGATTTAATGAAGGCAATATTATTGAACGTGATTTATCTGTAACTGTATGGTTTTTTAATCGTGATATTTTTCATAATAGAATAGATACTTTGGTGATTTTTAAATAGATATATATATGTACTTATATACTACAAGGGATAGGTATATATTATATATATATATAGGCATGAAGAAAAGTATAAAGATAAATTTGGAATTTATAAAAAAAATTGTGTATAAAATGCTTTTTGCGGGTTATTGTCCCGTTTATTTTTTACTATTTTAATACGATAAGCTATATGGCTTTCGAAATATCGGATTAATGCTATCTTAAGCCGCAAAAATATTTTAAGTTAGCTGGGGTTTTGCTAAATTTCATTATTAAAATCTATGGTAATCGGCTTACTGGAATATTTCATCACTACATGTAGTACATCCTTATTTTATAGTTCGGCCTGACATTAATCGACGTGTGGTTACACGGGACTTTTAGAAGAGCTACATCTATTATTCTGGTATTTGTCTAGACTTCCAGACATCTAGCTAATAAATAAATCTAGTTCCTAACTTAGCTTTCAGGTGAGTTCTAACTTAAGTGTTTTTTCTTCGTATTTAACTTTTCTTACAACTTTTACTTGACAAGTGGCTTTAACACTAGATTTACCAGCTTAAATATACCTATTTCTACCAAAACCAAAAAAGTATATATTTGTTACAAATATATATAAAATAACATAAAATTCATAAAACTAATTCTTCTGTTATAAATTAAAGGAGATTAGAAGAATTAAAGAAAATGTTACACGTAGTATGAATTTTAATTTGATCTTACAAGACCAGTCATTTTGACTGGTATGGTAAATCTAGTGTTAAACTAGTGTGATCTTTGAGGGAGAATTCACTAAATTCAGTTTTGTTTAATATCGATACAGATTTTTTTCAGGACATATAGAGATTAATTTTGATAATTTCAATTTAGCTTTAAATCGTCTGTGATAGCTGCAAGGCTGTCGAAGCTTAACGCGATAGTAAACTCAAATTAACTCAAGATTTCTTACATAATAGCTATCTGTCTATATTATAATTGCATTTGTTTAATTGAAATCACAATGATATTATCTTATATATATAAAACTCAAAGGTGACTGACTGACTGACTGACTTAGTGATCTATCAACACACAGCCCAAACCACTGGACGGATCGGGCTGAAATTTGGCATGCAGGTAGATGTTATGACGTAGGCATCCGCTAAGAAAGGATTTTGATCAATTCCACCTCTAAGGGGATAAAATAGGGGATGAAAGTTTGTATAAATCTTATTAGATTTTCGACTGATTGAACTGAAATTAAAAATTGACAGATATGTGGTTAATAACTGGAGTAAAGCCACACAAACTAAACCTAATTAATAATAATACTTCTTAACGCGAGCGAAGCCGCTGGCAAAAGCTAGTTATCAATAAAACTAGACCTCATACTAATGAAAGATTCGAATTATAGTAAACGCGTGTAACCCATTTCGGTTCAATAAAACGATTCATTTTATATTGCTCTCTATTAAATGGTTTTAGCATTCCAGAGTTACTTTCTCAGTGGTTTGAAATTACGTATCAAACAAAGAGTCTCCTTGTATGACGGTCACTGCACTGGATTGATCGCACGCACTCCTGTTACAGTCATTTCCTCTATAACATGATAGCTCATTACTATTGGTCGGATGTACACACACATTCATTTGTTATTTTTAGTTCTTTTTTTAAATACTTTGTAATATATGAAATAGTTACTATGAAACTTATACTAAAGGAGAAATGGTAAACAAAAGGTGTATATCAGATAGGATATTACAGTACGTAGCTAGTAAGATAGTTTAAGGCTTAAGCTGGAGGTAGCTATTGAATGCGTTTTGTCAGTAGGCTAGTTGGAGTATGATGATACCAACCTAAGAATGCAATAGTTAATGATAATTATATAAAAATATTACCGACTATTCGGAGTACAGTACAAACAAGAAATTATTAGTAAATACGTCTTTAATTTTTTTTTTTTAAATATTTATCATCTATTGATCCGTTGAACTTAACCTAGTAGTGTAACAAATATAATTTCATAAGATGGGTTATTAGCCCGATATGATGTCCTGGATGTGTGTGAACCACCATTTTTAAGCTATACTGATCTAGTCGCGACTCGGGATCAGCTTGAAAAGCATAGTGAAGGTAACTAATGGTCATTGGTCATATGCTAGGCTAATATAAAAAAATATATATATTAATCACTATGAAATTCAGTGTTATAGTTATTCATATAAATACCGACCGGCACCAATGTTACTTTTTAATGTATATAAAAATAAATAAATTATTTATTGCAAAAATAATATTATTTTTTTCACATAGGCGAGCTTAATGCCGTCGGCATTATCTACCAGCTAACCTTTGTTGGTGTGAGCAGTGGTATTCGGTGCAATGTGAATAAAATAATAACTAAATATGTACAATACATACATTACATAAAATAATATATAGTATATCGTACTTTGTACTCTAGTACTAATGGTACTCGTGTTATCTCCTTGAATACGTTTTACAATATTAACATACGTGATACGCGAATGAATTTATTAAATAAATAAAGGATTCTCCCTAATTTTTTATCTTTTAAACCAAATTAGGAAATTGACAAAAAATCCAGTTCTCACCACATGCACATATCTACGTGTTTCCTTTTAAATATTTGCCTTTTTCTGTTTCTTTTTTTTATTATTTTACTGACGCACTTTGTTCACGGATACCAAAAAGATAATTGTCGAATTTAGTGTTGGAATTTTTGTGTCGATAATATTTTATCGACGTAGATCGATGAAGGTGTCCAAGTCGCGTTTTATGTAAGAGAAATTTACTACTTAAGCAAAATTTATTCAAAAATCATATTACACGTTAGATGAATATCTTACTAATAAAAAGCTTGGACATAATCTATGTCATTTTATGTTTACCCCTAGGTATACAATAGGATGACAATGCCCCTATACAGCAGCTATTCTTCTACGTCATAGTAGATTTATTATATATTATTATGACATTAGTATGTAAGTGGACAATGCCAGTATACAGCAGCTAAATCAAATTGATAATTATTAAATTAATAAATTTGTTTCATTTATATTTATATTTGTATTGACGAGTAAAAGCGCTCTATTGGAGCCCATTTACTAAAAGTAAATAAATAAATTTAAAAAAAAATACTAACCTGGTCAATGTGCACTTAATAAGCTAGCATAGTGGATACCACTATTGCCTGTAAATACTTCTCTGTGGTAATAATCGGCTACCTAGACTAATATGAAACAAATCGCAATGTCCATCATGTGACTTTGTAAAAAATACAGCCCATTGAATAGTAGACTTAGTTTGCCTAATATACTTGTTTTAGAAACAAAAGCTATGAATAATACATAGAATTTCAAAGGACATCACTATCGCTAGTCGCTACATAACAAAGTCGTTTTAGTCGCTTGTTGACATTGCGACAGGTGCCTGCGTCGACTTGCTCCCTCCCTTTTTATAAGCCAACTTTTTGTGTTCTTTCCTCTAAAGGAATTTACATTTTCGATTGTACAGGTTTTTAATATGCATACATTGTATATATTTTAGTTAATAACAAAAATATTGGCTAAATACTTACTAAATACATTAAATACCGTAAACTGGGGAAGTTCCACCACTTTCAAGCGGAACACCCGTGAAGTGACCTAGTCGCATTTCGGGATCAGTTTGGAAGTAGCCGGGATAACGAGAGGAGTGTGCCCTGTTAATTTGGACAGAGCACATTCGTCTCCTCAAGCCGGCATAGTGGAGTCATATGTATGTGGTAACAGTTGTCTATGCTCATGGACCGCACTCTAGCTTAACATGCTGGGCTATCAATAAAAAAAACTTAAAAAAACGATATTGTTTAATTATTTTTAGAACTGGCATATAGGCATTAAAAACAAAAGAAATGTCATGTAAAAGAAAAATTTAAATTCAATTGTTTTATTTTTGAATTAAGTAGTGTGTATTTGGGAATCAAATCGACATTTTACATATAAGAGGTTTGTCTTTTAACTCATATGTATATAGTATAGTATATGAATTCTCAGCTATCTATTAAATCAAAGGTTATCTGACAACCTTGTAATAATTGCTTAGTAAAATTATAAGAGGATGATTTAAAATACATCTTGAACTCGCAATCGATAACCCCAGTGCACGAATCTCCAAAAAATATTTTCAGTACTTTAGTAATAATAATTATTCAATTCCCAAGTTTGTATATCAAACCATAGTCTAAAATGATATTCTAGAATCTAGATTCTAGTATCTAACTTTGTGCCAACAATCTAGTCCGAGGCTTAGGCGACTGTAATAATAAACTTACAGGAATTGGCGACTATGACCGGTTTAAGTTATAAAGGCCAATGAACACGATTTCCATATTCGCCGCGAGTCAATCGTGCTCATTGTACAATCCATATCTACAAGTATACTAACTTTATGTGATACTGAAAACCGGTCTACAGATGCAAAAAGAAAAAAAAACAATTTTCTCGATAGAAAAACAATTGGTGATCGATATAATAAAGAAAAATAGTTTAAAAACAATTATTATTTAAAATCATTTTACTGCAATTACGTCACAATATTTAACAAGATAATAAACGAAAACTACTATCGAAACTGTGTCGAAACAGAATATGCATATAGGCCTGAATCTGTATGCTCCAATGATTCTTAAATTGAAAAAAAAAATTGTGACATTATGTTTTAAATATAGAATTTAAAAAACAGCGCGGCATATTTTCATCGTGTACGCGGTCCCTAAACTCTAACTCCTAACCTATAACGATTAGATCCACTTTGGGATTTTCAGGGCCGTCTGTCAATCGCACAGCTTATTCCGTCGCCAACCTAAGTGTGATTTAATTTAAAGATACTATTACAGACCTGAATTATTTCGGACTGATTAAATAATTAATAATATTTATTTTGGAGTATAAAAATACTAAGAATCCCTTACTAATATTAATGTGAATGTGAGTTTGTTTGTTACGTTTTCACGCAACAACTACTTAACCGATCATCATGAAACTTTGTACACATATTTTTGGAGGTACTAGAAGTAACATAGGCTACTTTTTATTTTAAAAAATAATCTATTTTTTACTATAGTTTCCAACTGACTATAGAAAATGTTGAGTATAGTTCTATTGATTGATCTCTGATACTTATTTAATGACTTAAATGCAAGCGAAGCCGCGGGTAAAAGCTAGTACTTATATATTATGGAATAACTAAACTGAGCAGAGACCAATGCAAATCAGTACGAGCCTATCGAAAAATTGATATAATTCGTAGCCTGATTGATTTTTTGGCGAAGCTCGTCCAATGTTGCAATGGGTTTTGAGTAGACCCTGTCTTTAAGACAACCCCAATAAAAGAAGTCCAGCGGGTTTAGATCGGGTGAACGAGGTGGCCATAAGATAGGACCAAGTCGCCCGATCCAATGCCCTGGATACTCTCGGTTTAAGTATTCTCGCACAGGACGGGCAAAGTGGGCTGGGCAACCATCATTTTGAAGCCACATGTTTTGTAGATCATTTATGGGCACATCGTCTAATAATTCTGGCAAGTCATTTTGTAAAAAGTTTAAGTAGCTATTACCATCCACGTTTCCTTCTAGCTCAAATGGCCCAATCACTTTTCCATTTAATATGCCCGTCCATAGGTTAACCTTGAATTGATATTGGGATTTGTCTTGTCTCATCAGGTGAGGATTTTCATTGCTCCAGCTATGTAGGTTGTGAAGATTTAAATAGCCATCTGTCTTGCAGGTTGTTTCATCAGACCATAAAATTTTATCTAAGAATTGGGGATCTTCCCTGTGCTTTTGCAGCATCACCCGGCAAAATGCGACCCGGAGTGGATAGTCCCGCGGTAATAACGTCTGCACACGCTTGTAGTGGTATGGGTGAAGCCTGTGATGTTTTAAAATTCGATGTGCAGAACTTTTTGGGATTCCCGTGGCTGCTTCTATAGCACGTACCGAGGTAGTTGTATCGTATTCTATTTCATTGAGAACTTCTTCATCGCGTTTCAATCTAGGTCTTCCAGTGTTTCTTCTGTCAGATGGTAAACGACCCTCCGAAAATGCTTGATGCACATTAATAAATACTCGATAATCCGGATATCTTTGAGCATTCGGGTACCTTTCTCGATACAGTCTGCTAGCAGCGTTAGCATTGCATCGGCATTCTCCATAAACAAGGTGCATATTAGCGTATTCCAACGATGTGTATGGTAAAGGCATGATACGAGAACCACGTCAATTGAATATGGAT
Source organism: Tineola bisselliella (assembly GCA_028551675.1). Lineage (NCBI taxonomy): Eukaryota > Metazoa > Arthropoda > Insecta > Lepidoptera > Tineidae > Tineola > Tineola bisselliella. The sequence continues at coordinate 7,161 of JAPWLS010001436.1, read as the reverse complement.
CGATCCGCAGTAAACAAAGAAGCACAGCGTACTGATTAGCTTAGATGAGAACAGCAATTTCTTTACCTGCACTATTGTTATTCAACAATGAACATGTATATCGGAATTTTTGGGTGTTGGTACTAATATTGGGGAAGTTGGCCTTTCAGCTATGTAACTATTAATATTGTCTTCCATTTTCGACTCGATTTATCAATAAAACAATTTAATAAACAATCAATATTTCCTCATTTATTCCTTGGTTATTATCTGTAATTCACAAATTAACTCGTTATAACATAATTCATTACGAAATGACACAATAACAAATTATTTATGTAAATTAAATAAATCAACTAATAATTATAATAAAGATTACACATAAATGAACACAGCTTAATATTTAAATGAAGTTACTGCTAGATTTATAAAAATAATACAATGAAATAGATAAATTTATTCAACTGAATAATAAAGCACTCTAATCTAGTTGACCAAACAAATACTTATCTTTTATCAGCATCTCAAAATGTTTCTAAACAATAAATCAATAACAATTTACAATATTAAAAATTAGATGTAAAATAATAATTATACTGCGTGAACGCTCAATACAATCTTCCTCGCTCGAAGCGCTGGCCGCCGCGTTGATTTTATTTTTTGTAAGGCGTGGGGATGACGCAATACTGCGCGAGATACCTCGCTCGCTCGTGCGCCGACACGGCCATTCTGCAACAGGTCGAGCTCGACATGTCCTGTAATAAATTAAATGAGAGGAGTAGCATTTGTTAACTTCAAACTAGATCGGTCTGAGGATCTCCTGCTCGATCCAAAATATATTACTCCATAACAGTGAGACTTTAACTAGATCTTGCTATCTTGAACCAAAAACAGGAAAATGTCAATCTATTATATCTAGGAGCATAATCCTCCAACTAGAGTTATGACAACACAGTCAACGCCATGTCTAGGAGAACAATCCTCCAACTAGAACACGACAACACGGTCAACGCCATGTCTAGGAGAACAATCCTCCAACTAGAACACGACGATGTCAACATTACATCAGTCAGTCATAATAATTATACTCAAACCATTAGGTTCAAAATACCAATTAAACAATTCATACTATCAATTAATAAGGTAAGCAATTTAATTCTTGCAAGCTTTAACACAAAATGTCTATTGTTTCAATAGAAACAAATAATTATCACAAAAAGGCACAAAAGGCCAGGACTAACCTTATGGTTATGGACAATTCATAGAGTCATTACCAACATCACAGTGCATTGTAGAATCCGCCAAATCATTTGGCACCGCCGACACGACATCCTGGTCGGTACCAGTACCTGGCTTGGGGGCCAGTCGCAATTGGTCATGTGCTACCTTTTTAGGCCTTCCTCTGCCAACAACCTTTTTAACCTTGTATCTATCATGGGGTAAAACTTTATAAATTTCATAAGCATCCGGGTATTTGAGATCAAGACCAATTTGGGTTCTAGGGTTTGTTTTAAATAAAACCATATCACCTTTATTAAATCTTTTGACTTTGGCCTTTCCTGAATCAAATCGTAATTTATCAGCATTACTTATTTTTTCAATTCTTTTACCCATGTAATCATCTAGTAATTTACGATCAACAGTACTATTATTTTCATCGACTAACGACAGCAACTTCTCGCAATTTAGATAAGGTTTTGTCCCACCCGAAATGCTTAAGAGATGTGTGATACGCATTTATAATACTCCACTGATAAGATTTAGGTACTACCTTTTTCCAAACATTATTGCCGGGTTCATCATCTACATGTTTTCTCTGCAATACTAGGTTATATAAACGATAGTTGTCTATGTTGTCACCCTTCTCTATCTTTTTAATAATTGCATGTAAGTCAGGGTCCCGACGTTGTTCAACTTTAAGCCAAGAATCTGTATTATTAAGTGAATTTATGCACGCTACTGGATTGCGGCTAAAATAGTCTGCATGTCTCATACGAGTTCCTTGACGGTATTCTATCTTAAAGTCGTAATGTTGTAGATATTGTAACCATCTATGAATTCTTGGCAACAATTCATGTTTTTGCAGAGAAGATTTAATAGCATTGCAGTCCGTTACTATAGTAAAATGTCTGCCATATAAATACTGCCGAAAATGCTTTACAGCCCGAACTATAGCGAGAGTTTCCAACTCGTATGAATGATAATTACTTTCCGGTTTAGTCGTCCTCATACTCATAAAAGCTACAACGTGTTGTCGTCCTTCTTTTCTCTGAATTAGTACTGCTCCAAGGCCTGTGCTACTCGCGTCGGTATGTAATTCAATAGGCAGGTCTTCTCGATAAATAATAAGGGCAGGTGCAGAAGTCAGCCTTCGAATAACATCTAATCGGGCATTTTCACATTCAGCCGTCCAGATGAATTTAACATCTTTCTTTGTTAAATTATATAGAGGAATCATACGTTCCGAAAATGAAGGTATAAATCTTCTGAAGTAGCTGGCTAAACCACAGAATTACACCTCCCCATAATTTTACATTGCATAATCTCCTTTACATAACTTTAACAATATATCACACAAAAAAAATTAAATTCATTCTCAATACAAAATATAACTAAACTCAATTTAAACGTAACTAACAGATGAAATAATAATAACTAAGAATTACAATGAAACTAAATCTAATTAGCTTAACTACCTATTTCTGTCATTAATAACTAAGACATATATTTGATCTCTGATACGTTTGTTTGTTGTTGAGGGAAGCGCCTTGATAAGCAAATCTGCCAGTTGATCACTTGGTTTGATATATTCCAGTAATACCTCCCCAGAATTTACTTTTTCCTTCACACAGTTATATTTAATGTCAATATGTTTAGACCTTTTAATCTTAAGCTTATCATTAGTTGTACTTAGCCATTTATCGGAATCATCCATTTGAGGAGCCTCAGTAAACGTTAGTGGTTCATTGATTTCAACCATATTGGCTTGAAACATTACCTGTTCTTTCAATAAATTTCTTGACCTTAAATTGTATCTACTATCACCTTGATTAGTATTATTATTTTCTTCTTCATTAACCTCATCCAATGTTTGTTCCTCAATACTATTCTTATTGTTTAATTCATCATCATCATTCACAATAACAGGTTCATCAATCTCATTGACGTTCTTAGAATAGATTCTATCAATCCCAATTTCTAAAAATTGTTTATTCTGATTTGGCTCTGAAACATTAAGTTCATCGAACTCGTTAAATATTACATCTCTAGAAATTATTATTTTCCTTGTATTAATATCAAACATTTTGTAATTTCTGGCATTTCCCCGCATTCCTACAAAAAACATCTTTTTACTCTTTTTATCAAATTTTAATCGTTTTTGCTGTGCTGTATGTACATATCCTACGCATCCAAAAGTCTTAACAAAACTTAAATCTGGCTTATCCCCTGTCCATCGCTCAAATGGAGTTATATCTGGGGCCTCACTTGATGTAACTCTATTCATTAAATATACAACAGTACTGACTGCTTCAGCCCAAAGGTATAAAGGAAGATCTCGAGCATATAACATAGACCTAGCTCTCTCCACGATTGTCCTTAGTTCTCTTTTAGTTCTGTCATTTTGTTGAAGCGTACGCTCATGTTCAATACCTTTTTTAACTAAATAATCTTTAAACTGTTCGTTGGTATACTCACCACCGTTATCCGTATATAAAGTTTTGACAGAATGACCAAACTTGTTATAAACCATATTATTATATTGTATAAAACATTCTAAAACGTCTGACTTCTGTTTTAAAAAATATACATAATTAAAACCCGAAACAGCATCTTTAAAAATTACAAAATATCTATCTCCTGACATTGACAAGCATGACATTGGACCACAAACATAACTATAGACTAAAGTTCCAAATGACAAATTATTAATAATACCTTTTGCCTCTCAATCTCTTCTGTAAGTCATGTGTGCTGACGCTCCACTATCCATTATCCATTCATCGCAGCTATCCACCTTGCTGTCGTTTATGTAGAATGCTGATGGTTTCATTTCTTTCGTATAGTTGTTCTTCTTCGGTGCGCGACAATCCCTGGCGAAATGCCCCCTTTTGTTACAGTTATAGCAGAGAAACCTATTTTCTCTTGACGTCGATGATTGTTGACCTTTATAATTTGCATCTTTATTAGACCAGAAATTTCTTATATTTCCATGTGTGTAGAAAAGAGAATTGTCTTCATCTTCGAAATTTTTCAGGCTCAACTCCTCATCAATGAGCCTGCATGTTAGGTTGCTAATGGTTTGCATGGCCGGATTTAGTGAGAGCCATGCTTGGCGAAAATTTCTATATTTTATTGGTAAAGTTGAGATTATTTTAGTTATTACGGCCTTTTCACTGACCGTTTCTCCATTTTCGTTTAGTTGTTTGACCATACTTTCAATTTTCGCAATATGTTGTGCGATATCATCCGTGGGTGACATTTTGTACGTGTAGAACTTTTCTTGCATTAATAATAAATTAAGTTCAGACTTATGTTCATAAATATTCTCCAATTTTGCGAAGATCTCCGCCGTTGTCTCACAGGTCTCAATTAAACTAATTTGTTTGTAATCTAAGGCCTGTGTTAAAATGAACATTGCGGTCGCGTCATTCTTAACCCATTCTTCATTTTTCTTTTGCTCTTCATTCACTTTCATATGCGCCGCTAAACCCTTTGCCTTGAGTGCACAAATTATTTGAAACTTCCATTGACGGAAATTATTCACCATATTTCCATCAAACCGTTCGATACTAAATTTCTCCATAATTTTTGTTTATTTGTTTTCCCTTTTTATATACTTCACTTATTAACTATAACTGCTCCTCTCGTAGACTTTTATAAGCATTAACTGGGCCCATAACCTATTGAAAATGATACGATATTGACAACTGGATTTTTCCAACAATTATTCATGTTATTGTACCATACTATTTATTGAATGAGGTTAGGTTGGTCTACGATTCGTTTTAACAAGGTTAAAAAAATATTAATCTCAGCTTTAGGTAGGTACTAATCTGCTTTCCCTGTTATAGCGAACGATTTTGTTAAATAGAGGTAAATAATACTTTCTTTTTATATTTTGCAAAGATTGAAAATTCGTTATAAAAAGGTTTTTAACAAATGTATTCGTAATGTAAAAGGTATATTTTGCATTAGCTCTTACGGGCAGTTCTAGGGGATTTCGAAAAATTCGTTAAATCGAGGAAATCGTTATATTAAGGGTCGTTACATTAAGGTTACTCTGTAGTAATAAAATAACTCCTGGGTTTGATTCCTGATCGAAATAAATATCTTTATGATTTCTTAAATCAATATTCTCTCTGCCTACTGTTTGGGATGATAATCTATTATATTGTTAACGCTCACCTTTCTCAATAGATGGCGCCACTTGTGAGGCAATATAGGTGTGTTTTGACAGTTAGAAAAACGTGTTTGTGCTAATGCAGATCGATGGCAGTGCCCGCTCAATCAATTTTGTTTTAGAATTAATTTCGTTTTGTATTCATATGATTGTAAGTAATAGTAAACAAATAAAGTGCAAGTTGTTTCAAGTAAAAGGTGTTCTTATTTTCAACAAAGTTAGACTGAACAAATTCAAATGTCTTTATTGCATGTCACAATTATTTCAGGTGTCATATATTATTCAGTGTCAAATGTGACACCCGGTCAGGGCACAGCAATATAAATTAAAAAAAATAATAATAATAACAATAATAATATAAATAATAACAATAATAATAATAATAACAATAAACAATTTAAATTAATAAACTAAATTTCATTTACTGTTTCGAATCATTGAGGTATTCGTCAATTGAATAAAAGCATTTTAAAATCAAATATGTTTTTAATTTATTTTTAAATTTTATACACTACCTTAAATGATGGGAAAATGAAAGGCAATACAAGCGTGTTGATAACAAAACACATTAATACGAAGCTATGTTAAAAGTCGTAAGGGGAAACTTTCGGTGCGGTGAAGTTTTTGGGCTTTGTGTGAATGATAGCGCGAGGGGAAGGAAGGGAAGCAGGGGGCAGAGCAGAGGCAGGCAGCGGAGGGCCCCTGAAACAATTTTAATGGTTCTTTTATGCCTTTTGAAGGTTACCCTTGTATATTTAATTTAATTTGTGAACGGGAAATTTGGTTTTCTTACGTGGGTTATCATCTAAACCAGTGAAACTCAACATTTTTTTTTTGTTGTGGAACACTTTTAGAATTTCGTGGCACAGTGGTTGAGAACCGTTCCAATTTTCATATAGTAATAATAATAGTATGTTTAGAAATATGGTTTTCAAAGTATTAAAGGCTCACAGTAGTAAATTAATGAAGTGTAAATAGTTTATTAGCATAGGCACTAAAGGTGTGCGCTTGCTCATCGTTAGACTGCCTTCGGAAAGGCGTATGTCGAGAAGAAGACCACAAGAAACTCGTCAATCATGAAAAACCGTGAAAAAGAAAGGCTTTATACGTATAAATAAAAGGTGTCGCACTGAAGTGGTAGTAAAGATAATTTAACCTGTCATTTCGAAACTTTTACAGTAGATACTGAAATCGTGGCAACATTAATAGGTGCAAAGATTTAGAAATGTATTTTAAATTGAAAATAAAGGTTTGTTAAGTTAAAAGTGAACTAATATATATATGAGTTATTAGGTGCTTGATAAAACTATTCTTTTGAAAAAAAAACGAAACAGAAGTGAAGCAGAGGGGGTGAGAGGAGGGGCAGGGGCAGGGGGTATATCCTAGACACTGTAGTAGACTGGCGAGCTGCAGACTGATTGCACCCTCCGTTGTGCTCTGATTTAATTTAGGAGTCCACGAAATTGGATTGTAGCCATTGGTCTCTTTGGACGTTCCTTAACTAGCTGTTACCTTTTTTACAACTGCTAACACTGTATACCAGCGGTTCTCAAACTTTTTTGGCGAAGGAAAAAGCCTTAATATAATTATAAAAAGCTGATTTATATGTATTTATGAATGATCATATTGCAATGTAATATTACGTAATATTTAGATGTAACCTTATAATCTCCCTTTGGTAGGTATTTTTTGCAGTATTTTAGCCCTAGGGTTCCGCGGAACACACTTTGAGAATGGCTGGTTTATACGAAGCAATTTTATTTTATTATATACTGTTAAAC
>JAPWLS010000028.1:0-131254 GCA_028551675.1 Tineola bisselliella | reverse complement strand
CAATCAAACACTTGAGTTTTAGACAGAGTATCATCCCCATACTGAGCCTTCAGTTGAGTCAAACCCGTTGTGCAACGGACGCTGGAACCTGCTGCTCACTCATGGCTGTACTAACGAATTGACTGACTGAAACAGCTCACCAAGTGTTTTCTCCATTCCTGATACACTACACTACAAGAACCTACACTGTGAGAGCGCTCGTGGTTGGCTGAGAAAAGTATTTGCAAAATTCCGGTTTATATTTGATCCACCCTCGTATGTTGTACAAGAATTACTTAAATTTTTTAAAGAAATTTTTATTACATTTGTCATTCGTTTTGTTATAATTGAGGTAATTCGAATAAGTTTACTATATATAAAATATAGACGTTTTTCGGTAATAAATAAATCTAGAATTAAAATAATCCGAAATATCTATAATAATTAATAAATCAATGAGGAGTAAAGTTATTACAAATTTTATGACTAATTTTATTTTCGTGTCTAAATTTTCAAACTAAAATTTATGTTTGAAATACAAAGACAAATAAAAAGAATTGATCTAATAGCCAAGGATTATTATCTTTAAAATTTTATACGGCATATTATCATATTTTAAATAATATATTTTTAAGTCCATAAAGTTTTTTTCGATATCCACTGGAAGTTATAATGTGATAGATTCCTATAAAAACTAATATTCTTCGAGTAATATTGTTCCATCTCTATTTTACTCTGGGCCAGAAGATAATTGTAAAAACGTCACTAACAGAGATCGTTATGTTCACGTTAAGGGGACTATTTTAAGTTTTTATATAGTAGCCTGGTACATGACTGCTTTCAAACTGATCCTGAAACGCAACTAGGTCAATTGACGGGTGTTCCACTTGAAAGTGGTGGTACTACCCCACGACGGCATACAGGACTAATAGCCATCATCAGTCTGCCTACGACTCTTTCTCTCTATATATTTTTAAATAGGTCTAGAAAGGAATGAAATAAGTAACATCTCAGATTAAACAAATGAACAGGGAAATCATTTGTTTCAATCGCACGACGCGAGAGAGCATTATGGCTACCCGAACGTATACGATGGTATAACTATAAGAAGCACTGAGCGACCAAAGTACATTGCATATAACGAAGTCATATTGATAACAGCTTAATTATTGAGAGAATGACGTATATCTATACTATTATATAAAGAGGAAACATTTGATTGTTTGTATGTATTGAATAGGCTCAGAAACTACTGGACCGATTTGAAAAATTCTTTTACCATTAGAATCGTAAAAAATCCCTGATGAACATAGGCTATAAAATTATTTTCAATTGTTTTTTTTTAAAGAAATATTACATTTTAAGTTCACACAATTCGATGTCTATGATATTTCTTTTTTTTTTTGTTCCATTTTAAGGCAAAGGGATTGAGCCCATACAGCCAGATATATTGTATTTCACTTTATTTTAAGTTCACACAATTCGAAGTCTGTGCCTAATTTTTGCGGTCAAATGTGCTGTCAGTTTTTCAATTGTTTTTTAAGATATATTTCTTTTTTTTTGTTCCATTTTAAGGCAAAGGGATCGAGCCCATACAGCCAGATATATTTCATTTTATTTTAAGTTCACACAATTCGAAGTCTGTGCCTAATTTTGGCGGGCAAATGTGCTGTCAGTTTTTCAATTGTTTTTTAAGATATATTTCATTTTATTTTAAGTTCACATTGTAATTCATATCTAATTCAATGAAAATAAAAGCGAAAGTTCTCTCGAAATCCGCTTGACATACAAAGATGAAATTTGACAGGGAGGTAGTTTATAGTTAGTTGACGTCTGCAAAGAACGGATTTTGCAACAGGGCCAGATTAAGGAGTTGTAAGGGCTCTCGCAGCTTTGTATAATTTTTTTGCTACAAACTAGAAATTTGACGGAGAGGCAGTTAGTAGATTTTGCAACAGGGGTGTGGAAGGCATTTTTTATTGACTGAAATATGAAACATCATTAAACTTCACAGTACTTTATATCTTCATTTACGCAGACGTAGTCGCGGGCAACTGCTAGTATTGTATATATTGACTCTATAATTGAATGAAAAATTAAATTTACGAACATACGTAAATTACTGTTTTTGTTTACAATAGCGACCACACGTATTTGACAATAACTATTGGTTAGTAGTGTGGCGTATTTTAAGAACTTACTGATATTAATAATTAATGTTTACGAAGATGAATTGTAATGTAATATAGTGTCAAGGAGAAATTCGTCATGCTAATCGTATAATGATTGATGGATTGAACTCCCTTCAAAACTTTAAATTTGATCCGAATTGATTAATTTGAAAGGAAACAGGCCGAAGCTCCTTTGTTTAAATTTTACCGAGGGAACGGTTGCCGCGTATTAATACTGATATTTGTCGAATAAATGTTTATTTTAATAATGAAAACGCTCATATTTAAGTTAAATTAAATCTCCCAAGAATGTTTCCAAGTGGACTAGTAAAAGTTTTGTGAGTACAAATTCTTTTTATTTTTGTATAAATATTAAGAATTTACGTTATAATGCTTTTAATTAAAAATCGTTGTTGGAGTTTTGTTTGTTGTTGGCGCATATCTAGAGATATTTGAACAATAATGATGGATTATTAGTATAGCTGTATGATCTAAAATTAGTCTCCATCACTTAACAAAAGCCGCATAAAACAGAAACATATCGATAAATAGTTATAACACAAAAATAATGAGAACTAAGGAGACGACGACATCTCCCAAACTATAATTCTTGAACAGCGAACGTTTGCAATCTAGTTAATGCTATTGCAACTTAATCTTAGCAGTGGTGACTGCGTCTTTATCATTTTGCCGTTTGTGTTTGACTGTTCTAATTTAATTTACGGAGATTGTATTGTGGTCTTATATATACGTCTGTATATATATATATATATATATGTGTGAGTGATATTACAGACGTTTGCGTTATGTATTATAATATATCGTTTGGAGCTGCAATATGATTGTTTTATTATATAAATATATATACTATACAGGAATAAAAACGTTGTATATACGTATATATGACTGATAAAATAAATAGAATGTAAATTTTTATGATTGATTTGGAAAAAATGCTTGTGAAATAAAACAAATACATTCTTTGATGTGAAAAATAAAGGAATACACATTTGTTTGTTATACATTCAATTGTTATTGTGAACGTAGAAACATTGACACGGAAAATAAGCCATTTTTTAATCACAAAAACAGAACTCTTTGCTGCGAAAAACCTTTACGTATCTGTTCTGAGTATATTTCAGATAATACAACTGGGGTTTTTGTTTAAAATTTAATGTAACTATTTTATGTGTAAAATTAAAAAGTCTTTATACGTATAAATAAAAAAAATATAAAAAAAAATACTGTTTTAATAACTATTTATTTATTTATTACTTAATAATACAAAGTAAGCGAGTAAGAAGAGATGCTACTTTCATATACCTTTATAAGTTTGCGAGAGGTTTTCTCGCCTGAATAAAGTTTCAACTCACGAACATAAGTGACAGGCGACAAATGATCGTCGTTCTTTTCCCAGATTCCAATAAACCTGAGAAAATGGGTTCCTAACATCATGTAATGACTGTTTTTCCCTCTAAAAAAAAACAAAGCAATTTGCAAAGCCAATGTGCTTACCATCCGCCGGGTGCAAACTTAATTAACATAGGTAATTTTATTTTGTTCAAAATATTAGTTTTTTTTTACAAATTGTTACGTTTTTAAATTGGGACAATATTTTGTATATATTTTTTAGTAATTGGTGCGAATTTTGTTAAATATTTCTTAATTTTGTTTAAAGAACTTCAATATATTCTAAAATATATAATATCCAAGCCGACGCACGTTTCAAACTCTTTACACCATTTGTGGTCGCAAATGGCAATGCTTTCGAAATATTATTAAATCAATCAAAATAAGCGCGATAAAACTATAAAAAAAATATGCTTTTCATACAATATATACTCAAAAATTACTTTGAGCAAAACCAGTAAATGTCAAGTTGTTATTTGATCTAGATATAAATATGTATAGAAAATCACGAACAGATAAGAATAAAAAATTAGAACACCCTATCAGGCTATCATGTTACTCCATCTCGAAGAATCTTGATATTTGACCTTAACAAAATTATGAAATTTTAACTTATTTAACCACTAAATTCAATAGTTATTAATTCTATTTATTTAAACCAGAATACAAACTCAGAATCTGCAGGATTGGCACTCTAATCACGCCGTCAATAAAAAAAACACAAATTTATTACAATAAGAACATTAACATTAATGAACAAATCAATTAATTCAAAGTAAAGTTAACTGTGATACAATAATTCCAGAGATTACAAACGTAGCCAAAATTTGGCACAAAGGAGAATTTCGCCTACGGGCTACGCCGGGACAAAGCGTACACACACAAACAACCACTGCTATTGTTAGCCATTGAGTTAGTTCAAAGAAGGAACAGTTCAATTTGGTCATAAACAAAACAATTCTGCTCGATCACAGATCGTAATTATTAATCATTTTCGTCAAATCAGTATATAAACAGAATTATGTTTATTTATTTTTATTTAATCCCAATAGTATAAGTTAGTCGCACATTATAAAATAATTGACAATATTGTGTTCAGTGTAGATAATCGTCGAGCTACATACTCTTTTCAGTAATGAAATTGCAAATTTGTGACGAAATTGAACTATGACCTAATTGGGCATAGCTTGTTGCTAACTTTACTCGATAAAGGCCTAGACCCGAATAGAACGGCAAAGGGACCTCTCATTACTAAGGACTCGCAAACCTTCACAAGAAATTTAACAAAAAGTTGGAACTCGCTTTTGTCGTTTGTTGAAAAGATGTGTTTTGAAATTATTCTTTGTGTAATTTGTAAAAACATATGAAATATATAAAGTTTTCTTATTTACCAAAGGCAATAGTAAAATAGGGGTTAAAATAATTAATCCTATGTGGTAGCATAGCATGCTGGAAAGATAGTGCAGTGCTGGCATCCTTATTTTGCTCCTTAATACCTACTTCTTTCTCTTTCTTATATCTTTCCTTCACTATACCCATCTCGCTCACACGATTCGGTGTTGTGGGTCATCACTTCAAAACATATCTAAGTCAGAAGAAAAACTAAGAAGTTATAGAATAGTGTGTAAACCAAACAATGCTATCTATTATATATTTTAAAAAGAGTAGGTAAAAAAAGAGTTTATATAAAACAAAAATATTTATTTGGAATATTTACAAATATTTGATAGAAATTCTTCGTAGGGTTCTTGAAAATTTTTCTAATATTTAACCCAATGTGAAAAATGAAAGCTTTTATATTGAATTTTATAACGAATGGACTTCTGTAATATTTTTTACTTCTTCACAAGGGAAAATGAAGCAATAAAATAAAACCGAGACTTAATGAGGGGTATAATAAAGGCTCAGATTCTATTCCCAAGTTCCAAGCCAAATTGTCCTGCATACATTTCTTACACACTAAAGAAAGATAATTTCAGTACTTCGTCGGGTTAAGAATACCATTAGCCTTAAAATGACTGGGACATATAAGCAGTCTTTATTGTGGTCTCAAGTTAATATGGAAATTTGAGTAAACGGTTTGCACATATATAACGAAGAGTTAAATAGTATGAAGGAGTATAACAAAACGTAGTCTTAACTAATTTAAAAGATTTTATGCGGTTTACTATTCTGTTATTTATTTCATTGTTTTTAGTCTGACAGTTCGAATGTTTTACAACTATCGTGGTCGAGACAAGCCAATACAAGTATAGAAAGATGAAAAGCTGTAAAATTAATTGATTAATATTCGCGAATAATTCAAAGCAAAAATCATTACTGTATTTTACTTTTAAAATTTTATGTTATAACAAATAATGATATATAGTATATTGATATATAATAGAATGGCTAAGGTGTTTTTAATCACCAACATAATTCACAGTACTGTGTAAGTGCATTTTTATATATCAATCTAATACAACCTTTTCAGGAATCTTGCATCTAATGTAATATTATTGAGAAGACAAATGACGTCATAAGCTAATTTTGACATAAGCATTCACCGTAAATTTGCAAACATGCATGTAATTGTTATAGGGATTTAGTGTAAACATATTTTAAACTGTATCCCATAGTGGTATGGTACAATTTTGTTGTTAAAACTTGTTTAGTGTATAATTTAGCGTGTTGTTTAATATTATGGCAAAGCGCTATGTTTGTAGAGTAGCTCCCAGCATTAGTTTGTTGTTTGTTTACTGTTGGGCGTTTGTGAGTTGCTCTTAGTGGAGTTCAGGAACGCTTTATATTTAGATTCTACCCTTCTAAGTACTTGGTTGCTTCCTGTCATACGCACACTTTAGTAATACTATTAGTCTAATAAATTATTTAGTTAGTTTGACTTATACTCTGCCATTAGTGTAGTTTGGTTTAAAATCTCAATTTTTAATAAATAAATACATTTGCACAAAATTCTTTTTTAGATTATGTAGGTAGGTACTATATTACATATATGTTTTGATGTTTTATAACACACACATTTTATATTATACTAGCTGTTGCCCGCAACTACGTCTGCGTAATAATGAATGAAATAAATCTAATAAGATTTATACAAACTTTCATCCCCTATTTTATCCCCTTGGGGGTAGAATTGATCAAAATCCTTTCTTAGCGGATGCCTACGTCATAACATCTACCTGCATGCCAAATTTCAGCCCGATCCGTCCAGTGGTTTGGGCTGTGCGTTGATAGATCACTAAGTCAGTCAGTCACCTTTGAGTTATATATATATATAGAGATAACAATAAAAATAACCAATCATGTTAGCTCAAACTAGAATACTCCGTGCTACGGCTATCAAGATATGGAAGACACAAACTAGTAATATTAATTAATTAATCTATTTGTTAATTAAATTGATAAATATTTGTTTCGACCGGGAATCGAAAGTAATTAAATTAATTACTCTAAATATCAATAATGATATAAAGTATTTAATCGAAGGGAAATTTAATATTAAAATGGAAAACGCTGTAGAAACACTGTCATACTAATTTAGTAATCCCAGAAAACCGGAGAATTCACCGACTAAGCTCCTTGTCGACAATCGTCTGAACTTTACTTGTCAGCTGCCCGGACCGGAGGGGTTATGAAATCAAGGGCTCGGGATTAGAGCTAAGTTACTCTTAATTGCCACTATTAGTATAATTTTTATTTTTAAAAATTGAACGTTTAAGAAATAAGACGACATAGTGGGGGCGTGGCTTGAGTTACTATTGACCAATCCTGTAAATTTAGTGTGAATATAAAACGGACTGTGTCTATATCGAAGTATTTTTTTTATATTAGTACGTCAAATGCTCGCAATCTGTTTGATGTTAAGCTCCTTGCGGTCCTTAAGCGAACACAATGCTATGTTGACTTAGCGGGGTGCCTTTTCACACTTTGCTTGAAGGACCCCAGATTGTAGGGTAAGATGGCAGATGGTTAGGAGAGTCGGTTTTATACTTATTTAAATATTAAGTACTAGATAATCATAATAGGTGTCTTTCCCTTGCTCTGTTTAATAAAAGATATTGTGAATGTCTTTCAGAAGTTTTGGTAATCTAATTTCTTGAAATTGACTTATGGAACACTAAATTGAATTAACATCTCTTCTAATTTACTACTGCTCTCTCAAGAGTCGAAGTATTTACAATATATTTAAATTAAAAAATGTGTGAGTAGTTGTTTAAATTATTTTTTGGAATTTGTAATACAACCTGTATTGCCTGGTAATGTTTAGTAATTGCCAATAAATGAATGTTTTATTCTAGAAAATGCCTATAATTTCATCTCATTTGCTACTTAATATTATTAAATGAGAATACTGACAGATGGAAAAATGGTCAGACATTTCGGATTCGGATTAGTAGCGGTGTTTCTTAGCTATTACGTTAATAGAAGAAACCTAGGTAGATCTAGGTAGGTAGATCTGGGTTGACAGGGCATATTCTTCTTGTTCAATTCTGCGACTTTCGAGTCAATGAAGAAGCTTAACGCAATGACTTTAAAGTGAATTAATAATCATCATCAGTATTCATAATGTAGGTCTAATAGAATATTATTTTAAAAAAATTGAAATTATTGCACCGAGCGATACCACGACTACGTCCATACGCAATAGTCGCCTCTTCTACAACGAAAATAAATAAACGTTTCGATTATTTTTTTGTGACGCAGTTTGTTTTAATAGTATAGTATAGTAATGTAATATTTCTTTGTTTTTATTTAATTAAATCAACAAATCACAAAGCGCTTACTAACCTGCTAACAATCGCGCTTCAGCAAGCCCACCTTCCTGATCCTGTCCAGACTCTAATCTCATTTTATTCAGACACAGATTGCATAAACAAAAAAACACTGTCTTATTGTTGTTTTGTTTTTATTATTTATACGTCTAGAAAGTAGGTTATCCTTTATCTTTAGACAAGATTGATAGTATTATAAGATTACTTTGTATAGGTTATTCATGTTTATAATCTCAATCAATATGTTAAGTACTTTTTTCTAATAATAAAAATAACGCTGTAATTCTTTTGTTATTTTAGATACATCTAGGGACTAACTTTATAGGTTATTTTCGCTTGGTTTTATAAATTCATTATGGACTGTTTGGCTATATCGATATAAATTGGTTGTTCACTGCAGACTTAGACGACAATGAGCTGTAGTGTGAACTGGTACAGCTGTATATATTGGATGATTCAGTTAGACATTTGGTTGCATTAAATATTGATACTGGTTGTGATTTTTAGGAGATTAGAATGTATCGCGAGCTCATGTCGAGGGTCCACGACGACACAGTTGTTCATAGTATTATTATTGTCTTTTTAAAAATATGTTCTACATGAATATAAATAATCTATAAGAAATACGAACCTTATATTACATTATATCTAAATTATAAATTAATTTATCAATATATCTACAAAATATATCACATTAAAAAACACTTTCTTCAGTTAAACCTCAATTTGACATAGGGCCTATAAAAAACCTCTTATATAAGACCGGAGGGCTTATGTAAGCTTTTGTTAGAAGAAAATAAAAATATGTATTTTTATTATTAAAATTTATTTGGTCTTTTTTGGTTTTTTATGTAGTTAAATTTATTATGCCAAAAGGAAAGCTGTTTGAGAAAAAAAAAGAACTTCAATCCAATCCAAAAGTTAAATTTCAGTTCAAGTTAATCATTAAAACGAGGAAAGTTGTGCGATGTTAAACACAAAGTCAAAAAGTTTTGGCAAATATGTTCGAGGGGATACCTTGTTGAACTTTATTGCGTATAATTTATAAATGTTTATGAATAAAATTAAACAGTATAATATTTGATTTAAAAAGTTATTGTTGATGATGAATTACGCGACTGTGTCTGGAACCCGTTAGATTAGGTCTACTTATGTTTGGATAATTATAATTAGTAATGTTTAATTTTTTTTTAAGCTATGCTGGTAGACACTATTAACGTTTACATAGCAACTTCTCTAGGGCGATGTTTTACGGATGTTAGACTTGTAGATTCTAATCGAACGCCATTGCTATTGTAGAGTACAAAGATGATTGTCTGTAAAGCTAGGTGGACGGAATGCCTACCTTTAGGAATGGCGGTAAAACAAATAACTGCGCAACATTTAATGTATATTTACATATATACACATATATAGGTATATAAAAACAAAAGCCAAAACATCAGAACGTTAAGTTAACCGTTCAGAAATTCAACCCCCGCTGTTCAAGTGCGTCACTTGTACGAAGTTCAGCAAATGGTCTGAAATAATTGTGATCGTCTCTAAATATATAACAAATTCCGGGTTTCTTTATACATTAATATACGTTTAAACTGCGTCATCTGTCAATGATATTGATATTGAAACTGAGGGTCACATTTCAAGGCTTATTGAAACACCTGTCAACTCTCTATGAAATATACCTACACCAAGGCTACACTTTCATTCAATCTATATATAGCCCACGTAAGGTCACGTTCATTCGTAAACACAGGTATCGTGATATCCATAAAATTTCATAAACAAATTCGTTTTTATTATTTAATTTATGACTATCATGACTGTAATGAGTTATACTATACAATAATTTTTATATGGGCACGCTTTGTTGTTTTTTATATTTATCGATAGCCTAGCATATGACCACACTCCGCCTGATGTTAAGCTAGAGTGCAGTCCATGAGCAAAGAAAACTGTTACCACAAGGAGGAGACGAATGTGCTCCATCCAAATTAACAGGGCACACTCCTCTCGTTATCCCGGCTACTTCCAAGCTGATCCCGAAACGCGACTAGGTCACTTCACGGGTGTTCCTCTTGTAAGTGGTGGTACTTCCCCAGGACGGCATACTGGGCTAATGCCATCATCAGTCTGCCTACCACTCTTAATGTGGTAATACCACTCTTGTTTTTGTAAGGCAAAGTCTTTTTAGTAATATTTTTTTTTATATTCAGTTTAAATTTTATATTTAAAAAAAAACGCTTTATGTTTATATAAATTTATTAATGT
This sequence comes from Tineola bisselliella, assembly GCA_028551675.1. Classification (NCBI taxonomy): domain Eukaryota; kingdom Metazoa; phylum Arthropoda; class Insecta; order Lepidoptera; family Tineidae; genus Tineola; species Tineola bisselliella. The sequence continues at coordinate 120,654 of JAPWLS010000028.1, read as the reverse complement.
TACATTAATTATAAAAAAGTAAATATTTGTAAATTGGGTCCACTACCCTTTATATGTACAAATATTATTATTATTTAGAACTGTTAGCTCTATCTCAGGTAAGTTTAGGAATGTTTAATGCATAATTAAACTATAGGTATCACATTTAATACTTAATATTAAGGTAAATGCCCATCCATGAATTTGTGATTGAAAATCGATATAATTGTCGTGATTTACGTTTATTATTGTAAGATACGATTTTCGTAGTGCGACGACGTTACATTCTCTGTCTCTTTTCAACTTAAAACTAATTTCAAATATTTATTTTTATTAATACTATATTAATTTTATTTTATAAATAATAATATACAAAGAAACTCACATAAATAAATTGTTCTCTATTTAAATATTCAATAATAACAGTTGAATATCTCGTTTATTTCCGTCGTCGATCGGACTTTTCCGGTATAGTTCGAGAGCTTCCGCGGCAAGTGGCACTGGCCTTCGGAAGTATTCGAGGTCGCGGATAACTGGGGTGGTGGCCTCCGAGTCCAATGAAAAATTCATCGCGAATCATTCTATTTATCGTACTGAAAATACACTTCGAGCACGAATGGTTTCTAGTTCAGGGTTAGGGTTATGCAAAATTATATTGGAACGAGTTTGTTTAGAGATGATTATCGCTTGTACATTTTTCAGTTTTTACGCTTACCTATAAAAGAAAATGACACTGAAATATTTAAATAATGGCTGTTTGTTTTAATTTACTTGCGCAAATCCAGAGATGACTATTAAAATATATTTGGAATACTAAAATTAATTATATATTTACTGGCAATATCCGACAGCCATTACAGCGAAACGAAAAATTGGAAGTAAATTTGCTGCAAAAATGTTCGAGCAGTAAAGCTGCTGTAGGCAATAGCTATAAGTGGAAAAATATTTTCAGGCGTTACGTGATATGAATTTATGCGAATATTTTTTAGCAATTCAGGTCATAGTCTCGGTTTAGTGATTAAATTAAATTTCCGTTAAGTTGTGACCATTGTGTAATCACTATGAAATTATTGAATTAAACAACCAATAACAAATAGAAGCATAGAACATTATATACACAACAAAATTAATACAATGACTGATATTGATCTAATTCGGTTTCATGGATACCCGATTAATTGAAGTCAATCAGCCTGAATAATCATATCTATTGGAGCATACTTTTGTGCTTTATTATTAAATTACTAATACGCTTTGATAGTAATAGTAACATGACATTTACAAGTTTATATGTATTTTCATTTGTTTGTGGTGTTCTAGACGATACAAGATTTATAGGCAATGCAGTTATGTCTAAAGTTATCACTTCATTCAAACTCAATCACTTATTATAACAAATTTTAATGTTACTATTTCGATATTTTGAATAATTTCGTAGCCTTTACAGTCATCGTAGTAGCTACGATATTTTCTATGATTCCAAAACGTCGTAAGTATTTAATAGGTAGTACCTAAGTAATACGCATAAGGTATTTGAAATTACTTACAGAAATAGATGTTAAATTATATCATAATGAACATTGACGGTAAATAAAATATCATAAAAATTCAGTATCAATTTAATATCATGAAGGTTTAAGATAAAACGAATTCAGCTGGAACAAATTACACAGAAGTTCGATATGCGGTTTTTCATTCGAACAACGGAAACAGTACGTCCAATACCACATCGCTAATGACCGGCGAATAAATTTCCAATTCAATTTCATTACTGGCTACCGAACATTGCACTAACGAAACTCCACTCTCTGACCTACTACAAAACTGTGTCATGCCTTTATTACTGCGTCCTATAGCAAAAACAATAAGCAAAGTGCATGCTGCAATTAAATATGCATTAACCACTTCATTTTGAACACGAACATCGAGCTTAAATATATGTAAATGACACAAAGATCTAATGCACTGTTTCGTAACTACATTAAGGCATACGTTTAGCTTTGACGAGTGAGATGCTTTCACGTTAATAAATTCCCTTTTCGTTATCTCCCAACACTTTGTATCCAGGAAGTAAATCTTGATACTCGCACATTAACACCCGGATAACGCGGATGTCCACATTCATAACCCCATGATGCTATACCAATAACTATATCATTATGAACGAGTGGGCCTCCCGAGTCTCCTTGACACTGGTCCCTTCCACCGACATCTAACCAGCCTGAACACAGCATGTTCTCAGTAACCACAAGCCCGCGTTGAGCGTAACGATTTCTGCATATACCCTGATTGATTGTCCATAATTGTACTTCTTGAAGATGATCGGAACCACTTTCACCAAACTGAAAATTATAATACACAATTTTGACAGTAACCTAACAGGGAGAGTTAAGTGACTCCTACCTACATGTATCTGTGGTAGCAATCGTCTCCACTCATGGAGCATTAAGCAGATGTTAAATACTTACGGTCATAGCACCCCACCCTACAGCCCAAACAATTTCATTGTCTCTAACTCGATATGTCCTAGAAGCAATCCTTCCCGGTTGCACAAAATCGCTAAAAACAATTCTACTAACAGTTCGTAGTACTGCTACATCACTGTCGAGAGTTGCCCAATTGAAATGTTCATGAAGCGTTATGCTTTTTATTTTGTGTATAACTCCACCAACATCCGCATATGTAGAACCAACGCGAGCTCTCCATCTGATTGTTTCAGCTGATCTGAATTTGTAAATGTTTATTTTATTATTGTTATAATAATCGAGACCTTAATTGCATCTTTTGATGAAAGTTGAAGAATAAAACTTACGCAAAACAGTGTGCTGCAGATAGTATAGCAGTTGTCGTTAAAATAGTACCCCCGCATGCTTGCGAATATGTCGCTAAATTCCAAGAAAATAATAACGATGTTACAAAAGGCCACTTTTCTATTGTTGTGTTTGATCCCCCGACAATCTTCTCAGATATTTGCTTCAAGGCTGTGATACATTTTTCAAGAAAGAATGAATATAATAAATTTGGATACTCTAATATGCGATACGTTTTAAACCAATGAACTAAATGTAGTTGTCTTTATCTAAATCATATGTAAGAAAGAGATAACAATTGTAAAGTCAAACAAACGATTACATGAAATAATTCGAATTTTCAAATTTGACATATTCAAAGTTTTATGATTAATAATATATTCAGATCCAATAAACTTACCAGTAACATTAGTAAAAAATACTAGAACTATAAAAAGAAATGGGATAATCCGCATTTTACTAAGCAAACACAATAATAAAAACTCTCACTAACATGAAACATGTCACGATTCATGTTCACTTGATATCAATAATTTGATTAGATATATGTATTTGGTAGTACATATCGAAATTATTTGATAACAACACCTAATTTATTGGGTGGAAAGCGGTTGTTATTGAAACAAATGATTTTTAAAAGAATTTATTTTAATCATCATTGTGAGTAAGCAACTGCAGAGCGTATCCAAGTATTATAATTTGAAACACGTGTATTAACACCGGGGTAACGTGGCAAAGCGCACTGATAACCCCAGGAGCATACTCCAACGACAATATTATTATGAATTAATGGACCACCAGAGTCACCCTGACACTGATCACGACCACCGACATCCAAATGGCCCGAACACAACATATTATCGGTAATAGTCAAGCCAATTTCCGCGTAACGATTTTTGCAAATACTTTGGTTAATAGACCATATTTGGACTTCACGTAATTGTTCGGAAAGTGGTCCATTTACCTGGAATTAAAGCATGGACATTTCAAATTGAGATGAAGAGTTTTATTATGTTTATTTTTACGAAATAATTTTACTAATTTACAAATATAAAAACTACCTAATTATAACCATGTCGTTAACAGCGATATCTACACACATATAACATGCTATTTGGCATTTTTATTGCTTTTGAAATTTTGAAATAGTGAACGTGGAAAATTCGGGGGAAAACGTAAACGTAAATATTTTCGTTCATTATAGATATTCTATTTAAATAAATGTAAGAATAATAATTAAGTTTTATATTTTACATAGACATGTATAACTTACGGATATGGAGCCCCACCCAATAGCCCAAACAGCTTGTTGGTCCTCCAAAACATAACCCAGGCCAGCAATGCGAGCAGGTTGAGCGTATTGATTGTAGACAATATTATTTACTGTTCTAAGGACTATGATGTCATTGTCATTTGTAGATCGATTAAAGTCTTGGTGTACAAGAAAAACCCCAAATTTATGAATGACACCACCACTGTGAGCATTTGTAGAGCCAACACGAGCGCGCCAATTTAGTGTATTGTCATTTCTGAAATTGTCTTTTTTATACTTTTTAGAATAAAAAAAATATATTTGAGTGACTTTTTACGTAAAGGAATATAAATAAAACATACATGAAACAGTGCATTGCAGATAAGATATCCCTGTTAGTAATAATTGTTCCACCACATGATTGAGAATATAATAAAAAGTTTGGACTATAGAGTAAGGCAGCTGCAAATGGCCATTTCTCAATTGTAGTTACAGATCCACCTACTATCCTTTGTACGTGTGTTGGAACGGCTGTTAAAATGTAATTTGTGATATAAAATTTACTAGCGCCATCTATCCGTTACTAGCAGATAACATTATTAATTTATTTTTATTATAAATTCTTTTATTTAATTAAGGTCAAGGCGGAAGTGTACCGTTTAGTGATTTACCACACTTTGTTCAAAAGGATATTCAGTAATTTCTATACAGATGCAAAAAAAAAAATTTGAATGATTTATAGTTAAAGTTGCTAATAATCATAATATATAATTGTATAATCTATTTTAAAATAGCTACATATGACAGACAATATGACTTACCATTTATTGCAGTAACGCTTACTGCAAGAATAATAGAAGTAAAAAACCTCATATTGATGTTCACGCTAAAACTTATTAACAGTAACTGACAATCATATATGACATATTACAGTACATACAAATGATTTTATGATCCTTTTTTACAATTTTCATCGATTAGATTAAAATGTAAAAGAAGGAAATTTTATCGTTCTAGGAGTCATTAAATTACATGTTGTAAATATAGATAAAACCATTTTAAATTCATAATTTTCCTAAATGCAAAAGGATCTTTCAAGATAATGGGCTGATTCATTCTGATGTGTACAATGAAAACAAATGAGCGCATTGTATCAGTTTCATACATTCTATAGTTATTATATAGGAACGTTTTTATAAAAATATTTTCGTAGGGACCGAATAAAACAATGACAATTGTCATGGTAACCGCGTGTCGCAGTTTTGGAGTTCATAAAATAAAGCTTCAGTTAATTTTAAGAGAACTTTCTACGCAGAACTATGTTTATCAAGTACTTGTTCTACTCGTGTTATCCTTGTGTTTCCTAAATAACATACTATATATTCACTGTAGCAATCGAACGTTTACGAAATTTTGTGAGTTCGAATATGCTTGTTTATAAAGTACCTACTAAGCTTTAAGATCGTAAGTATTATAAACATTATTTAGTAATAAAACAATTCAAATTTAAACTTCGTGTTATAAAATATTTAATATAATATTTTATCTTAAATTACAATCAGCCTATGTCAGTCATCAATATTCACTTATGAGGCGGTTCTCTGGATCCAAGTCACAAAGCGGGAAACTCTTGTATTAACTCCAGGGAAACGCGGAAGTCCACATTGATGGCCCCATGAAGAGATGCCGACGACAACGTTATTGTGAAGCAATGGGCCACCGGAGTCACCCTGGCATTGATCACGGCCGCCAACATCCAACCATCCGGCGCACAACATGTTGTCAGTTACATTATATCCAATTTCAGCATAACGTGTTCTGCATGTAACTTGGTTGACAGTCCAGATTTGTACTTGACGAAGTTGCTCGGAAAATGGTCCTTGGTACTGTAAAGAGAATGAATTTGATAGACTCACGCATGTCGATATAAGTGACATTGTAAATATCACGAATGGTATGCATTATATGGGGCCTAAACAATATTTACAGCTTATCAATACATATACCGGTCATTGTCTTTTACTAAGTCTAGACATTTCGATCTGTTTTTATTACAAAAAGTCATTGTAACAGAAGGTTAGTTTTCATACTTTATTTAATAGAAGCGATCACATAGTCAGGCTATGAATATATAAATAAACACAAAAAAAACTTACAGAAATAGCACCCCATCCGACAGTCCATACTACTTGATTATCAGCAAGGTTGTAAGTAGCACTAGCAAGGCTAGCTGGCTGTACATTAACGTTGTACACTATGTTATTTGAGGTACGAAGAACGGCGACATCAGAGTCAAAGGTCCTGTTGTTATAACTTGGGTTGATGGTAATCTGCCGCAAGACATGGACAACACCACCGCTGTTAGCGTTGGTGGAACCGACTCGGGCACGCCAAGTATTGATAGGATCACCACTAAAAATGTTTTGTTTAGATTTACATAACAGAGCGTAAAAATAAATATAAAATAATGATAAACTTACTAGAAGCAATGAGCTGCGGAAAGAATAGCGCTGGTTGTAAGGACGGTACCACCACATGCTTGTGTGAACGTCTGCTGATTCCGAGAGTATAAGAGAGAGCTTGTGAATGGCCAATTAGAAATATTGGTAATTGTACCACCCACTATCCTTTGTGCATGATTTGGGAAGGCTAAAATAAATTACATTACATTATGGTCATGTTAAAAGAGTGGTAGACATACTCGTGTGGACTTATAAAGTCTAAGGCGAGATAACAAATTTCGAGATACATACTCCACCTACTTGTATTAAATTGGTATAATGAGACTTTCGCTTACATACATGTCTTTGTGAAAGATGTTTCTGCTTATAGAACTTAATATAACATAATGAAGGTGTTTTGTGACTTACCTGCGACTGCAGCGAGGCACACAGCCAATACAATAAATGAACAATTCACACGCATTTTGCTACTCAAAGTGTAAATGTTTAATTAGAACTGAAGCCTTTTGTATTTATAATAAAGATTAAACGTTTCGTATTGACATTTATCAATATGATTAGATAGAAAATTAGCTTAAAACAGATCTAAAAATCACAATATCCTAAAACGACCATAAAACTTTTATTGTATGTTTAGTCATACAGGATAATGTATCAAAGAAAATATTGAAAACAAAAACAATGCGATAGTATTTAAAGTTCCGTGAAGGCTTTATAAATAAAAGAGACGGGGTCTTAATGTTAATTTATTCATTCATTCAAGAATTGATAAGTAATCTTCATTTGTTATTATCTAAAACACGTTAATTATTATGCAAATTCGTGGTAACGTCAAGCAGACTGTGTAATCCATCAACATTTAGCATGATCTCTAAATCTTACATGATATAAATTATTATATAATACTTATAGTAATTTGGAGGAAGACAGATTACTAATAAAAATATTGTTTTCCATTAAATTACTGAGCTATATATGAACTGTAAAGAATTATATTGCAAATCCACTCAATTGAAACGACCTTCCCAGTTAAATCCTTTCCCGCTCGTCCAGAAACTTCATTGTTTAACACTAGACGAATTATGTTGTTCTAATACTGGTAAGAAACCATGTTATATAAGGTGAATGTGACATATGTTTGCCTACCTAAGCAAAATGTTAGTTTTCTCAAACAGATAACAATCACATGTTATTTTTTAAAATTAAAAACGTCTCTTCACCATTTCATGTCTTATGGTCAAGTTACGCGAATAAGTTTTAAATTTTTTACTAAAGTATTTTTACCTTTGGATTAAGTCTCTGTTAGATAATATACGTATTATAATGAAATATGTTTATTTGAATATATAGGTATATATATATATATATATATATACCTCTCTCGGTATACATTCATCTCTTTTTTCTGTGGTAATTATGGACCACACTATGGCTTGTAAATCGGAGTATGGTCATATACTAGGTTATTATAAAACAATTTGTTAGTCTCGATATATCGCGTGATCCTGTCAAAGACACTGATAACATGACATCTATTGATTGTGTAATTTAAGTTGTTAAGAAGTTGCATGAATTTTCATTCTTCATTAAGATAGAAACTGGAAAAGACACCAGAAACAATATTATAAGTCTAGCGGTTTAAAGCGGCATTGTCGCTTACAAGATTTTTAATTGTATTACATTTTAATATATCTGTCCAATAAAGGCACTATTGTACTAGCAAAATAAGACGCGTACATATTTCCTTTAATATGCCTTCTTTAATATATTTAACTCAGTGTTTTATGTAACAAGTGATTCACTGATAAAAATTTTATAATCAATGAAAATTTTATTATTTCTTTGTAACAATAAATTATAAAACTAGGTAAATAGAAATGAGGAACTTGTAAATATTATTGTTATAATTATAAACTCTTTATTTTCTTTGTATATTAGATTTTTTCTTGTCCTAAAAGATAATTGTTATTTAGGTTTAGGGAAAACCCCTGTACAATAATTGAGTAATTTCCTTGCTTGGTCTAAATTTAATTGTTATCATTCATTTTATTGTTTATCTGCTGATTAGATTTCACAGTTTTAAATATCTATTCTAATTAGCACATTTGTAACGGTATACCAGACTCCAAAGGAAGCAGAAAAACTAGGAATGGCTAGTGAAATTCAATTTATAAATGAAGTGGATTTTATGAAAAAAAAAACAAACAAATGCAATGAGGCGTACACTGCGGGCTTTTAACTAAAATATTCCACTCGGCGACATACGAAATTGAATGGCTTAAATTCGATTAAAACAATATTATATGAAACAAGAATAAAGGGAAGCAAAAATTGATTTTTTTAAGTGATTTTATTTGTTATCCAAATATGAAATGATAATTCATAAATAACATTATGAATTATTAGTTTATACTTTGAATTAATAGAAATAAATGCTATAAGAAATAGGAAAATTGTAAAGTCCAGTTTCAAGTCACAATGGTTTTATGTAATATGTCGTAATCGGCAGCCTGACGATGGACTTATGTTAAGATTATAATTTGATATTATTATTGTCATGTAACATCATAAATAACCAGGCTTATCAATGTAGATTTTGAATAATAAAATATATATTTTCGTTGTTATTATCCGTACATAATTATTACCAAATTTGAACTTTAATCCCTTAAAATAATTCAGAATTCTATTTCAATCATTATCAATAATTTGTATATACATTTTGGCCATAACTCCACAGGGTGTTCAAAGTATATAATACACTCTCATTACTTCACTAAACATTAACAATTTTATACAAAAATAATAATTAATAAGAGACTTTTGTAGTATTTTTTATTACGAACTGGGAAAAACTAACAATAGATTATAGCTGTCAAAAACGAAACACACTATATTATCTACTAAATCCCAAATTAATCAACGGCTATAATAATAAATTAACAGAAATAATATTATCTTTAATTGATAATGCATAATATAAAAACGCATTACTCTTTGGAAACGAGCATACAATCATTGGGAAACCATAATGCGTGCTATAGCATTAGTGTTGGCCGTGAGCCTTGCTGCGGTCTTGGGTATGTTATGTGATATTTTATAATCATAATTACTAAAAAACTTTACTATAATAATGTGTTACATCCACAGCTGTGCCAAGAAACCCGCAAAGAATAGTAGGAGGCACAGTTACCAACATCGGTAATTGGCCATTTGCCTCATCTCTCTTGTTCTCCTGGAACGGGCAAACTTTCAGTCAAGCCTGTGGCGGCACCATCCTTACCTCCACTGCTATCCTCTCTGCCGCTCATTGCTTCCAGTAAGTACCAATATATATATAATTATGATATCTTATTTTAGTGTAAATTTTAATTTAATTATTATTTTTTATTTTACAGCGGTGACCCAGCTAACAGATGGCGCGCCCGTGTTGGATCCACAAACGCCAACAGCGGTGGTGTTGTCCATGTCTTGCGTTTGCTTAACAACCATCAGGCTTACAACCCAAGGAACTTCGACAATGACGTCGCCGTACTCCGCACTTCAACCAACATAGTCTGGAACAACAATGTCCAGGCTGGATCCATCGCCGGCTCCAACTATCAATTGGGTGACAACCAAGTTGTATGGGCTATCGGATGGGGAGCCATTTCCGTAAGTAAAATATATCTTTTAAAACATGAATAATATTAAGTTTATTACTATGTACTCAAAACTGTTTATTTTTCTAGTTCCAAGGACCTCCTTCTGAGCAACTTCGTCAAGTTCAAATCTGGACCGTAAATCAAGCCCTCTGCAGAAGCCGTTATGCTGAGCTTGGCATGACTGTGACCGATAACATGTTGTGCTCTGGATGGTTGGATGTTGGAGGCCGTGATCAGTGCCAGGGTGACTCTGGTGGCCCACTCCTCCACAACAGAATCGTAGTCGGTGTCTCCTCTTGGGGTCACCAATGCGCTCTCCCACGCTTCCCAGGTGTTAACGCTCGTGTCTCACGCTTCACCTCCTGGATCCAAGCTGCTGCTTCATAATTTTACATATATTTCAAAGTAAATGTTAATGTTTAAATAAAGTTTCCTTTTAATTTAACAAGATTGTTTTATATTCCTAACCCTCTTGATTACGGGAAGCGAATATTGTTTCATGGTCGATGTGATAAATTAAATCATTCGAAATTTGTGTTTTATCTTTTAGGAGTGTAAAAATACAGTTTATCGTAATCTATTGTTATAAATGTAATATTATACCTATTTATAAATTGTTGATACTCCTATAAAAGTGAACAATGTTAAATCATTGTTAGTTCCACAGTACAAAATGCGTAACACAGTGCTATTTTTGGTGGGCCTTGTTGGCATAGCTTTGGGTAAAACTCAATAAATTATTATTGTTTTCATTTGTATATGCGTTTACACTTTTTAATTGTTTTAATATAGGTGCTCCAAGAAATTCAGAACGAATTGTGGGTGGAACTGTAACTGATATCAAAGATTGGCCCTTTGTGGCAGCTCTACTGTATAAGTATGGAAATGTATTCACCCAAGCTTGTGGAGGTACTATTATAACAACTACTGCCATTCTTTCTGCAGCTAGCTGCATTCAGTAAGTAATATAACTGAGCTATTTCCGAGTGTGGAAAGCGGTTTAAATTATTATGCTGAATTTGCAGCGGTGACTTCGTCAGTAGTTGGAGAGTGCGTGTCGGTTCCACAAATGCCAACAGTGGGGGCGATATCCACACATTTGGAACATTTAGTTATCCCAACAATTACAACCCAAAAAACTACGACAACGATATTTCTGTACTCCGAACCACGACTAGCTTCGTTTGGAATGTCAATGTTCAACCTGTTGATATTGCCAGTTCCAACTATCAATTGGGTGATAATAAAATTGTTTGGGCAATAGGATGGGGATCTATATCCGTAAGTGTTTATTGTATGTACTATTATGAGTAGATATGAACTATATACTGAACTAGATGAACTAGATATTCCCAAGAAATGGGAAGAGTGTTGACCTGTTACTTTTGGGGTAAGCCCAAAACACTACGTCATGAGTAATATAATTAAAAGTAAGGTAAGTAAGGTACTACCTTAGGATCACGGAAATGCAGACTTGCAGGATAAAGATATTGCTGTAAAGATAATAAAGATTGTATATTATAAAAAAGATAGCAGCTATAATTAGATTTTATTTCATTAGATTGTAAATGCATATCTTATATAAAGTTTCAACATAATTTACAGTATCAAGGACCTCCATCTGAGCAGCTTCGTAAAGTATATATCTGGACAATCAACCACGCCATTTGCAGAAGTCGCTATGGTGAACTTGGTTTAACTGTGACTGATAATATGTTGTGTTCGGGCCATTTGGATGTCGGTGGTCGTGATCAGTGTCAGGGTGACTCTGGTGGTCCATTGATTCGTGATAATGTCGTTGTTGGAGTGTGCTCATGGGGTTATCAATGCGCGTCACCACGATACCCAGCTGTTAACACACGCGTGTCGAATTATACCAATTGGATTCAAAGGGCTACTTCTTTTTAATTGTAATTTTAATAAACTATGTTAATATTAAACTATTTTTTTAAATATATAAATATGATAGCCGTGATTGGTTTAAAGTCAGGCCACATATGTGCGTATTATTCGTGCCCTGTAATGGTAAGGTAATTGGTGAACACAATGAAGTGCATACGGTGCTTTTTTTAATTATAGAATTCAAGCAGCGAATTTATGAATATGTTATTCGATTTATTTACACAAAACTTGCGTAACTCAAACCCCAGATAGTGAAAAATATATTTCTTTAAGTATTTAATTATAAATAAAAGCACTTCTAGAAATTTAATCATATATAAAATTTCAATAAAATTGTTCCTTGCAGTTCAGTGATCCAGAACATAACATGTTAACTAGATTATTACAGGGCAACGTGGAGGTAATTTACCACAAATTAGGTCATGCTTCTAGGAAAATAAATGCATATTTTATAAGTGTTATTATTATTAAGTATATTGATAATTTCCAAGTAAAAGTACTCGAATAAAGATACGGGTAATTATAAATAAGATTTTGCTTTAGTGTTCAATGAAAGCGAAATATTTTTCCAGCAAAATGGTCCAGCTTCAGAATTACTCCGTCACGTGCAAATATGGTATCTAAACCAGAGTGTCTGCAGAACCCGATATGCAGAACTGGGACTAGTAATAACGGATAATATGATCAGTGGGCTTATCACGAATTTAGTCTGGCTTTCGAATCGAGCTGTCACAAGTAAAACGGATCCGTTAGCAATCGGGATCATGAATTTTTACTAACGACTAACGAGCACCAGCAATCTATCAAATGAACGAAAGATCGAAACGTTCGAAAATTAACAAAAAGTATCTAAAATATTGTAGTTACAAATACGCACGCGGTGGCGCTGCTCAAATTTCCATACAAATCGCTTGAAGCGAACTCGGTTCGAAAGCCAGACTAAAATTCGTGATAAGCCCACTGTTCTGGATGGTTGGAAGTGGGCGGTAGAGACCAATGCACTGGTAATTCCGGAGGTCCCTTGTTACATGAGAACGTAATTTATGGAATTTGTTCTTGGGGCCATCAATGTGCTTTGCCTAGGTACCCTGGTGTCAACACTAGAGTTTCACGTTTTACTTCGTGGATCCAAACATCTGCCGCCTAATTATAAAAATACGTAGAAAAGAAGAAATCCATTAAATCAATAAATAATTTAAAATAATTAAAAAAACGCTGTATGGCATTTATGATAGTTAAAGAAAAAAAATTAGAACGAAAAAAAAACTAGACTAAAATAGTTAATAAACTTATTATTATATAATTTTGGTAGAAAGATATAAAAAAATATGTATTGTGTAATCAAATAAATGTAGGTGAAAATTATCGAAATATGTGAGAATAATAATTTAATATAATAAAGAAGCGAACATCGTTTTTATCATGTAAAACTTAAAAACATCGGTTTTAAGAGATTACGTGACTGCGATTAAAGACGATCAGCATAATTTATATTGGCTTGATTAAATTAGATAATACTTAATACAAAAATCATTGTTGAGAATATTGGGAAATTCCTAGATGAAATTATTTCATATATTTTTAATACATTTTCCGTTTCATCTAAGATAGCTTAAGTTAATATTGTGACCCAATACATTGATTATTTTAAAACAAAAGAACGCGTTGTTTTGAAATTTCATTAAATTCCAAATATAAAAGAAGCAATTCGACATAATCTAATGCATACAATTTTCACTTAATAAATAAAAATGCTGAGATTCCAAAATTGTGTGCAGTAAATGAAAAAGAATGGTAGAAAGGGAAAATCGATTTTTATTTAATCTTTATAGACAGTTTCGGTGGCGTACTGGCTAGTACACCATTTTGTTACAGAAAGGTCCGCGTTCGATTCCCAGCTGAATTAAATATTTAATAAAAATAACAAACTGGTCTGGGTGTTTGGTTATGTTTGGTTCGTCCTAGTTCTGAGTATGATATGTGTATTTGTAAAAGCACACGAGTTACCACACGAAGTAATATTTGTCGCCATCATAAATAACACGACAACACAATTTCAAAACAGCGAGAATTGATATTGGAGAAACTTTCACCAAATCGATACCCTTTCTGGAGGATTGCCAAGAAGAGTTTGTCGTCTGAGGTTACGCAACGAGACGGGATGAGCATAGGCGCTGACTCTTCAAATTGATTCGAATTCACTTAAAAACGTTCTCTGCAAACATCATCATCACTTCTCAAGGGGAAACAATTTCGTTTGCCTTTTTGTGAAATGTACAAGTAAATACGTAAAGATAATAATAATAATAACTATTATACTATATTGCTTTAAATTAATAATGCTAATACAATAAAATAGGTACATAAGAAAAATAATTCCAGGAAATCAATTGTCATAGGACAATTTTAAATTTCAATATCAGTAACCCTTAATCGTGCCCGTATTTATATAAATTTACAAAATAAAATAAAAAAAACAATTTGTTGTAAATTCGGTTAAACACATATCAGGAATAGATCAAGCGATTTGAGTGAGATACGTTTAACGACTTACAATAACAGTTTCTTTGTTATTTATTACAAGTGGTTTCGTAACAAAAAAAGCCTTTTAGTTGATATAATGTCAAATGTCAAATAAAATAATGACTTACCTGCCTTTTACTTGAAAAGGAATGAAAAAACCAAACTTACCTGAAAAATAAAAGAAATATGTTTATTATTAAAGGTTACAAGTTTTGTAACAAAACCTAAAATTAACTTCAGATCAATAATATATAAAGCTATATATATTATTCAATAAGTTGACATAAATACATATACATAAACACAACATGCTCTGAAATATGCCTATAAAATGACTTCAATTCCTATAGGAATCAAGACAGGAACGATCCATATATTTATATACTCATAGTGAAGACGTCAGTTACACCTGTCTGTGGTAATAATCGTCTACGTTTAACGACGGCCCTCTAGCTTAACATCAAGTGGAGTATGGTTGGTTATGTGCCTGGCTACTACAAAAATTATGCAGGGCATACAATTACAGTTCAGTACAGTAAAAAAAACAGTTGTCAGAATGACTCGTTTAATATGGGAAACGGTATGGTAAGAAAAAAATATAGTTCGAAATTTCATCAATAGATGGCGTTGTACTCGTGAATTGAATCTGAACCTCCGCGTAACTCTCATGATAATAGAGGCCATCATTTTTATCTCCTTTGAATTCGAATATATATAAAACGAAGATGCTAATTTGACGATGTCAATCTTCAAACATATATTCTGAATACATGTTGACATGTTCATTGAGGAGTGTCAATTAATCACGTATATTGATCTATTAATATGGAGTCTATTTAATTAGAGCCGGCTTTATGCGAGATGATATAAGCTTAGGCGTTTCTATAACATAAATTTATTGGCGGCAAATTAGCTTGCGGTTTTATTATTCTACGTTAAATTTCAATGCTAATTAATTATCTAATAATTAAACAATGTCAATGTTAAAAGGGGGTTGTAAGTAGCTTAAAACATGGCGCTGACTTGTGAAAAAAAAAAAACTATTTTAAATTATATTACAGTGCCTGAAATAGGCGTCAAATTACAGAAAAAAAAATTATGTGTATCTGTCAAAAATATTTTTACCATTAAAAATAGTAGAAAAACTATTTTTAAAAAATATAAATTACTACTATAAAACCATTGAGTTATGAATATACTAGAAAAATACCAGTGAACAAATTTATTACACTACAAAGATGCCCATGCCCATCGGACTGATGTTTATTGTAGATATTTTTTTGGGTTCTGTTCAAATTCTTCTATTTATCTACTTATTTTAAATTATGTAATATAAAATATGTTACGTAATATTCTGTAAGTAAAATGCGCTGCTCGTTTTACTTGTATACGGCTTTCGTTTAACTTCTTTAGTATATAAACTTGTAAGTTGAGAAGGCACCGCAAGTGCTGGTGACATATTAATTAAAAGAACAGGTCGGTATCACAAACTAGTTTCATAAAAGCGTATTACTCTCTCGCTTTGTAATAGTTACTAAGCCTTCTGTACGTCAACTTAGTCTTTTCAGCGCGCGTTCATTAGTCGTCCCAAAAAGGCGAGAGAAAGGTTTTTCTTACACCGCCTGAATTTCACATTTTCAAGCTACTAATTGCTATAAATTTATACTTTTGACAACAATACATTTTAATATTTTATTTTATTTAAGAATTTTGAGGAATTCAATTTACATAGACAAAAGAAAATTATCTCTAACCTTTAGCTATATATATATATATATATATGTGTTCTTGTATTTTAAAATGTTTAGGGTTTAGTGCTTAATATTTAGCTTCAGTGGATGTATTTAAATAAAATAAAATATATTTTTTATAATTTACTTGTATATAATAAACTATTACTTTAAAGTTTAGAAAACATCTAGCATTTTTTTTTTGGAAAAAATCACACGAGATCATAAATTAGCAAGAATAAATAAAATTATTTTAAAAAATCAACATATTAACTAATTAGAGTAATTATAAAATTTTATTTTCTCAAAACCTGAGAGTAGCAGTAGTTAAAGGTTAATAAAGGCCGGCTTATCACATAAGTGTTGTACCCTGAAAGATAATTTTACAATTGCATGCTTATGAGTTACAAAATCTAGTATTATCTATGACAGATGTTCAAATCAAAATGTAGTTCAGTTTTAAACCATTATAGCCACATAACTAGGTATACATGTAATCAAAACTGACTCTTAACCATAATAAAATAAGGAAATGTTTCACTTCATGGTTATCATTATACAATTGCTCAGAGAACGCTTTCATGTCGAACGCAATTGGCAGCTGTCAATTATTGATGAGAGCGTACGATAGAGGCCGCTTCAGTTGAAACTCCACAAAGAGATCATAATTGAAACTCAGATGGGGTTTAGATTTTGCAATTCCATATACCTATCTATATTTATCTCAAAGAACACTAAAGATTAATAACTTTATTAAACATAAAATGAATTTGGTTTTATTTTCGTTGAATTAATTTATTTTTACATCTCAATTATAAAGGAAAAAAATAAATAGAGACAAACCATCGCCTTTGTCAGAAATGCTGTGGCGATGAACCGACACGCGATGTCTTATTAAGATTCTTTGTAAAATTATAGTCCGATTATTTTAACAAAACCAACCAACAGTAGGGTTTTTACACTCTTAAAACAATAAAAGTACATGAACGGGCATCTCTCCTTATTTTATTTATATATTAATAGAAAATATATTTATTTATTGGGAAATATAAAAATTAAGGATAAAATAATATAACAAAAAAGCAACGCGTTGTTTTATAAGGACTACAATAATCTTTAATGTGGAGCGTGGTTAATGAGATACCTGCTGCTTAATGATGGCACTGTTTATAAATATTATTCAAATAACCCTTTCAAGAGGCAATACTGTACACTGTAATGTATTGTACAACTACCCGCCTACGTTTTGATGCTAAATAAAGAAAAAAAAGAATAATCAAATATTATTTTTATTCTTTAAGAGAAAAAATAAGAAAGAAAAGTGTTTACATTACCCATTTAAAATTAGACAATTAAGAAGTAAATTAATTTAATAAACTATATGGATGCTGTGATTGGTCAAGGATTAATTGCTGGTTAAGACGTTTGGTCTTTGCTTTCGTGATATTTCAGTCTGTTGTTCATTACACATAATAACATAGTATGTATATAAATATACGTACCTACAAGCAAAACATATTTATATAACAATGCAACGTTTGAAATATTCCACCACAATCCAAAAATAGCAAAATATAACTGAATAATAGATCTGTTTGTTTACTCGACCCAAGGCATTATGACGTCACGTGTCCCTGATCAAGGCTTTGGTGAAGGTAATCGGAAAATATAGGAAGTGAATAAAAAACATACAATATTGATCGATGTCTAATGAATTTTGGTTGTGTTATAACCATTATATTGAAAGTCCTTGAAATTACATTCACGCAAATCGTACCCTTAATACCAAGAATCAAAGGTAGGTTGAAGGCATTGTTATAGACTTTAACATAAGATATGGGTTGACATCGCTAACTCAGTTTTAATTTAAAAAGTAATATAATATTTTACATATGTTATTTGTATGAATTCAATATAAATTTATTAGTTCATATTATCTAAATGTACCTAAAGTTGAAAGTCGTTTTTGTCATATGTATAGCATGCTTAGGTGAGTAACATGGGATCCGGGGAACATACATAATAACGTCATTGTTAAAATGACTACCGCGTCAACTACGATGTCTACTAAGGTTACGAAATATATTCAAAACAAAAGCCGCGTCTAAAAGAAGTTAAAAATATAATACTATGTAAAACATATTAATAATGTGGTAATATTCATTTGAATTATTGTTTAATCTTTTTGGCAACGCTTACTATACCAGCCGAACAACAACACGGCTTTAGTGGAGAATATGTCAAAGTTGTGTTTGCATTTTAAACATTGCCTGACCACACGTCATTAAAGGCATCTGACACAGCCGTTTCGAGAAAACTTTAATCATTTTGAGTTGAATTATTCTGTCTGAGTCAGAAAATGTCTAACTTTAAAAGTTAGAGTAAGTTTAATGTTAGTGAAAATATCGTTGAAATTGATGTCGTTTCAAGTCAAGCGGATAGTAGTTAGTTGCTAACCCAAGACGTTTGTTGCACGTTCACATGATATGATAACCCCGGGGCCTATTAACATGGTGGGATTTATAAAATCACAATTTTAGAGGAGACCGATTTAAAGTTGTTATTGTGCATTGTTTGTTTGTGTGGATTCTTCGTTGTTGTATTGAGCATCTCAGAAGCCACTGAGAATATGTTGTTGTTTTTTTCATGAGTTTGATAATTATATTTTGAAGCTATTTCAACAATAAAAAACGAAAATTGCCAAAATGTTAGTTCCGGCTATATTGATAACACTATAGTCAATTGATAGTCATATGTTTGTTATGTACACACTTAACACTACTCATTTGAATTATGTTAGTGTCAAATTGTTAAAGTCTTAAGTTTAGTTAAAATGTAGTTCATGTTTGCTATGCTAGCCTGACGAGACTAGAGGGCGTATGCAACGGTCAAATTGACAAAGCAAGCTATTATGGGATGGCAGATTCGACAACTATTACATGAAACTAATTAGAATTCGCGATTAAAAAAATATTTAAATGCGACTATAACGCCTGGAAATTAACAAATTGGGATTACAATGAAAATTATAATAAATTCAAAGTAATAACCATTAATTATAAGGAAAATTTCTATCTACCCTAAACGCAAAGTCTAAGTAGTAGCACACTCGAGTGTAACAACCTAACTTGTAGGACGTATTTCAGACTAAAATTCAAAACTTTAAAGTACGATAGCTGTTACACTAAGTTTTTGACAGAGAAGCGTCTTAATATATTAAGTTTAAAAATCTATGCAAGATTAATTAAATGTTTATAAATATAGTGTTGTCTTACGTGTGCGGCTTACTGTTGTATTTATTATTTTTATTATTTATTCCGATGTTAAACATAAATTATTTAACAATAATATTATAGTGTAGAATAGTAGTGATGCCATATGTCTATTTATATGCCTTTTTACACTTCATGGAATAAACTTCATGGAATAAAAGTTTGATTAACCCAGTGGGAAACATAGATGAGTTTAAAGGTTGACTGCTCAATTAAAATTTAAATATATTATCAAATAATATAAATGAGTTATTTGATCATAAAAACAAATAAAGTAAAATACTTTGTTTAAAAGAAAAAGGCAACTATTTAATATTGAAATCGTTATAAAGTACATAATGAAAACTAAACTTTGCACTGGCAATAAACATTGTATAATTTTCAAACTCCAAAGCAAATTTGAACGTGACCTTTCAGCGAACCTAACGTTAATGTGCTCGAAAATCGTTATTAACTAACTTTATGTTCTCCTTAAATTCTTATCGGATAACAGTTTATTGTAAAATTTGGAATTTAATTGATATTTTGATATCTTTTTTTATGTTCTATGAACTTATATATCTAAAGAATCGGATGTGCAATAATTAGCCAGATCTATATATATATCACAATGCATTGTTGACAAGACAAGAAAAGAAAGCAAAACAAAGGGCTGACATGAGGGAAGGTTTTTTGACATGAGGGTTTACGTGTGAAATAAAATTTTATAATTTCTTATTGGGTTGCTGCTCGAATAACTCGACATTGGTAGAATTGTCTTTAATAAATATCTGAGGCCGTTAATAAAAGAAGAAGAAGAACAAAGATGACAAAGGAAACTTATTAAATAAGTATTTTCAGCTTGTGGCGGCCTTAGCCATTGCGAGGCCCCGGGCGGCAGGTCTTTGCGAGGCCCTTTGCCCTCCGTGAAAAGTATGTGTGCGAAAGTATATCTGGTTGTTTGGTTTAGGTATTACACATATTCAGTTCTTCGTACAATTCATGTCCATCAATATCACATTGTATATTATATCTATATTTTTAACATTTGCTTGGGTTGATGCGCGAGGCCCCGGGCGATTGCCCCGTTCGCCACCCCCTAAGGCCGCCACTGTATATAGGTACATATACATGCACATAACTTTTCAGACACGTTGTAAATAATATATATACGTATCGAATTAATCGCATCGCTCATCAATTACTCATTAAGAATTTAAGTCAAAAAGAAAACAAAAGAAACATCTCTCCCTCTCTCTCTGATACATATGTTTTAGATACTCGTATGCATTATAAATAAATACATATATTTGTACTAACCAATAAATAAATTTAAAAAAAAACACTATCGCCAGTAAAATCCCCTAGTTTAAGTAATAGTAGAGTGTTCGTGACTACCATCTATATAATTTAGTAGCACACTCGCTCGGAACACAGTGCAACGATAATAAATTACAAACTTGCAGTTTTAAGTACAACGTTCTATACATTATAATTATGTATCTATCTATTAATATTATGTTTTAAAGTTGAATATATTTAATGAGTTACTCGTGTCCTCTTTCTACATCTATCCTCTATCCTCTTCTTCTTTTATTAAATAGCAGATGTTAAAGAAGATAATTCTGCTAATGTCCAGTATTTGGGCCTAATTAGAAATAAAATTTTAATTTTCTGCTCAAATTTGAAGCCTATTTTGAAATGAATGAGAAGAAGTGAGAAATAGTGGTCAATAAATAGTAACCTATGATAAAAGTTATTCATTTTCTTTTTCCGTATAATTATATAATTAAAAAGTATATTGTTCATTAAAATTTGTAAGAAATAATTATATAAGAAAAACGTTAATGTAAAGAAGTTCTTTGAAGAGATAGTTGATTGTCAGTAGCTGTTAAAAACAGCAATGAATTATTAAATAAGTTTGTACTTCTTTCCAACTTGGTCGGCGGTTTATAGCAGCAAGTTTGCGCTTTTACTCCGAATTGGCTAACATAATAATCTTTATAGCGAGAGAATTCGAATCAGCTGTTCTACTAAAAGCTAAAAACTATTACTTACTTTTATAAAACTAGAGGTCCCATCTGGACTTGGCGCTCCACTACCTGTGTATAATGGACCTTAAAAAGTGTTAATTTGAACTTTATAAAAAACATATTTAGTAAATAAAAGCTGCAGTCGTGACTCGTGCCAGTTTCAAAATGGCGGCAACCGAATTCTTTTCTTTTTACACAGTTAAACTGAATTTTTAAATAAATCATTTCATTATTTACGACTACAAATTTAATGTGAAATATTTTCCATTTACTAGAATTTGTCGTCGACAATGTTGAGCTACTTTTACGAGGCAGTCATAAATGTAAAAGGCATAACTTCTGCTCGTGGTCGTCCATTAGAAACTTTTGTAACGAAAAGGGTGTCCAAATGTACTATGTATAAGAGTATATATTAAAAATTCATCATCTATTCTTGTATAATTTATATTCTGTATGTAATGTATTTACTCGGTTATTATTGTCTTTCTATCAAATGCAAAAATTCAGGGGTTGATTTAGTCCCGCTACTCACCAGGTCTGCGTGTTGGGGTATAATAGGAGAGTCATGGGACAAGGTTTCAGCTTGCCTCAAATACCTACCCAAAAATTGGTGCCAGCTCTTGGACTAATTCCATCTCGTATTGACAAAGGTTAGCTGACAGACAATACCACTGGCATTATGTTCACCTCGTTCTATAAGTGTTGTATAAACTATAAGATCACGTGTAGTATATATAATACGGGTACACTTTTCTCCTAGCACATTTTTCGTCTCGGAAAAATTTAAAGCTCCTCCGAGATTATTCTGATTCGATATATGAATATATTTGCAAAGGTGAGCAAATCTCAACTGACCGATTTCGCTCGGGGGTGGGACGGTGCAGTGGAAGGGGGAAAGGTGGTATCCTCAGGGGGAACTTGGACTGTTTTTACTATTACCTTCTCTCAGAAATATTATATTTATAAAAATGTCTTATATATATTTTTATTTCTAAGTAATATTAATTCCAAATTTATATTACCTCGATTTACTTCAATAAACCACTTCACAGGTTCGCAAATCTTAATTTATTATTGCAAATTTTCCAAATAAAATACTATAACTTATGGTAACAACATTCAGGTTGCTTGAATCCCTGAAGCGTAGCGCTTTTCCTACATCATGAAACTTGAACTAAGTTACGGGAGAAAACCTACGTATAAATTTAAATTCTTTTGTAAAGTTGTTTCCGAGACGGTAACACTATTTAGTTTATTGCTATGATTATAAAAAAGGCTTTCTAAAGAATACAGACTATGAAATTGTATTCGACTCTTAAATTATATTGTGGATTCTGATACTTGGATTCGATTCCCGGTTGAAACAAAGGTATAATATATATATTATTATAAGAAAGTAGGTATTTGTTTCGGATCTGAGTGTTATAGCAACAGCGTTGTACCTTAGTTTGGGATCATGGCATTGTGTTCTACATTATGTTACATTGTATTTATTATTATTAGTTTTGATCAAAACAAAAAGAATAACAAAACAAATTTTAATTAGTTAGAACATCACAATCGTATTACAAATTTAAACATTATTAATGGAAACGTACCTGCCGAAAGGTAAGGGATGAAATCAAATCAGATTTAACGGTCGTTAAGCTGCTCAACTGTTTGAGATAAAACTTCCTAAATTACCTAAATGGCCCATTAATCCGTCTACATTATGTTGTAGGAAATGTACCTGTATATATAACTTTGAGCAAATGTTGCTTCAATCGAAAAATACTAAGAAACTACCACCTATCAAATGCCAGAGAAGTGATCCAAACATAATGAGAAGATAAGCAATCACATTACGTGGACTTCTGTTGGAGACTGTTTATGTGAATAAGTTATTTCATTACAACACTCTATGTCGTTAAATTAGAGCTCTTTTTATGAATACCTGGCAGAGACTATCCCTTAGATAAGCATATACTAACTGGGATAGACATCTATTCCATATAAAAATCTATTTGACTACATCATCTTTGTCCAATTATGAATAAAAAACTAAACGAGAGATTAAAGAAAAAGAGTTTTCGCTTTAGTAATATTTCTTTTCATATTCTTTGGAATAATCTTCACTGGGATAAATCTGCTTTGGCCTCGGGGTTGACATTAAAATTTAAATAAGAGAGGTTTTCAACTGACGTAGTATGCAGCATTAAGGATTAAATCAGTTCACGCTTTTGCAATTTACTTTTCATTTATACAATCTCCAAATTTATATTACTAGATATTAGCAAGATTTAAAGTATTTTTATTTATTTATTTATTTTCTAATTACCTTGTGTCAAACTGCTGTATCCATCTGGTGTTACTAATGGGGTCGTACCACTACTTTCAAACATTTTATTGTTTTTATTTTTAAATAACACATCAAAAACTGCAATTACATTTGTAAAAATATGTTCATAAAGCACACACAAAAAATATCTACTATTTAATTTTTTAAATAATTACATCGCACTATATTTAAAAACAATTTGTGTATAGTTATTATTTTTTAATTTGTACGCCGTTAATTTGTTGTAAACCACTAAACCCCACCATGCGTGGGGCGATGTCGAGTTGTAGAACGTCACTGGTACAAACCCACCCCCATGAAACACCCTCGATCATCGCGATGGCAGACGGCCGATTGTATAACTTCTATAACATTAGCTAAATTATATATTTTATAGAAAGCTATAATTTTATTTGTTTTTGTACAATATAAATAGCTGAAAAGGTTGTAGATTTATACAGATGGCGCCAGTATTCTAACTTCTTAATTAAGAAATCAGAATTATTATTTTTGAACATATTACGAAATATATATCAAGCTGAAAAAATTGTAAACTATATATTTAAAAAGAATAATTAAATATTTATATAAAATGCCTAAATATAAAATAAATAGGTAAGCAAACTGAAATAGTAACATAAAAATAAATTATAAAATGATTAGGAATATTTACGTTAACGCCTGAAAAAACACACATTGCAAGAGCTATATAACAGCGAATAAGGCAACAGGAAATTAGTAGATAGGTGGGCCAAGGGCGCTTTTCATTGTTGAGGTTAGATAAGGCATACGATAAAAGAAATTGGCACTTTCTTAATGAGTTCGTACGGTATAGTTATTTGTTACGAGTGTAAGAAACAGCTATTATTTCAGATATATAGAAAAACAAGTGACAATAAATACCTATAAGCAAAATTTAAAAAAAGAAAACGTAAAAGAAATATGAGAAGGAAATGTCATAGGAACTTATTTTAGTTAAGGAATTTATATAATTACTTAGTCTATTTATGAAACCAATAAAGTTGAAATACATTACGAGTTTCAAATACACTTTTTAATTAATAAGTCTTCGAACTTCAATATTATCAATGAAATTTCAAACTTCCTTCCTTTTCATCCTTTCATTTTGCACAATTTCCAATAGACATTTCTCTCTTTACAAACGGAAGAGAAATAAGGCAACAGAAGCTTTTCAAAGTGTCTAAAAGTTTTTTTGCAATATTTCATGTCTGAGTACTTTTTGTTTTTATATTTTTCCTACTTTGTACTAAAGTTGTAAAAGTATTCGAGTGCATTTTTATCCTTTTGGAATGTAATTTTGTTTGTAAAATTGTAACTCAGTTGTTCATGACGTAGGAATGTTTTTATAATATAACTTTAAACAGTCTTTACACCGTTTAACTTTGTGTATTAATGATTTATTGTTCGTTGTATTTTATTTTGGCTACTGAAGAACACCTAAAAACCTAATTAAAATCACTAATTGATTTGAAGTTAAATTTTATAAGAAAATCAATTTGATTTGAAGATAATTGATTAACTGTCCACAATTAAATTTCATAGTATAATATTTTAAAAGAAAGGAATATTATTATTATTATTAATAGTATACCCATGGATGAAAATCAACTCATAATCCGGACCGACGAAACTATACCATCCCACTTTTAAACTAACCCCAAAGCATGTCTAGCTCGTA
This sequence comes from Tineola bisselliella, assembly GCA_028551675.1. Classification (NCBI taxonomy): domain Eukaryota; kingdom Metazoa; phylum Arthropoda; class Insecta; order Lepidoptera; family Tineidae; genus Tineola; species Tineola bisselliella. The sequence goes on along the minus strand of JAPWLS010000028.1, from coordinate 95,052 downwards.
ATGTTCTTTAATTAAGTTAATTCGCAACATTTTAAACTAGACAATTGTATAAAGGCACGTGTCTCAGGACAACCATGACCGCGGTCACAGCGACATTGAGCCGATCGATCCCACCCTCTATTCAAAGGTTAGAGTAGGCGTCGATGCACGAATACTATATAATTTCATAGCTGTTTTTATATGATTTCGACGAGTGTGAAGAGCTATCCAACGTCTGTTCTTTTGTTTTATTTATCATCACAACTTTTTTTTAAAAGAAATCCATAATTAATATAAATAAATATTTGTTGCTAAGTCGATCTCAAAGTAAGCACGCTGCTACATCCGGTATGTTGGATTGGTGAAAGTGGTGAAGTCAGTCTCGTCTCAACTTGCTATTTAAACTCAATAAAGACTATTAAAATTATTATTATAACTCTTTATACATATTTAAACGCTTGTTAATTAAGACATACAACAACAACATAAACTAATATAAACAATTAACAAGTGAACATGAATACAATAATACAATTTAGAGCCTCCTTTGATAACACGTATCTAAACTAAATTATAATTAATTACTTTGATATTATTATTATTCATCTTACTGTCATTACTACCTAAAATAATAATAAGTATACCTACATACAATAACCTAACCACAAACTAATATACCTCATTTTTCACCAGTAGATAAATTTCACCTTTCACGAGGATGATTTTCTAGCGCAATAAAAAAATGCACGGCGCACAATGATGCAGGTCTGTTATAAATAAATATTTACGAAAATTCGACTACTATATAAAAAATGCAAAACAATTGATAAAAAGACGTGAGAGTCCTATCGGTTGTCTTCATCGATCTTCTTAACAAAACATTGATGTAAATAGTAAATATGTCATATGCGATCATTGTTATGTAGTATTAATTTTTTTATAGAGTAGCTCGTATGTGACAAATCCTAAAATAAGTAAGTAAATTAATTGGAACAAAATAAATCTATTGAATATTAAATGAGAAATACGTCGTCATATAACAAAGAGTCATAATTACTAACTATTATAAATAACAATAACGGAAGCGTGAAGGAACTAGAATTATGTCAAATGTACGTACTGTATTTGTACATACAATGTTATTATGATTCCAAACTACAAAGAACTTGTGTTATGGGTAAACATGAAAAACAATCACGAAACTGATTTATCATATCGCCCCAAATGTCTTATTTTGTAAATCTTATACATTATTTTAAGTATCTTTTGTTATCTATATTTCTTACATTGAATTAAATAATAAAGATTTCACTGTATATTTGGTTATTTCGATCCGAATTGTTCTTGAGTTCTTACGAGGAAGTGAAACGTCAAATATTCATACAGAGTTTAGACCGCGTTCTTTCTGCACACATACCCAAATAACAATGGCCTTGGATACATTGTTTTGTGGATTGATATTAGTACATTTCTTTGTTTAATTTATTTGCATTTAACATCACGACACTATGTTTTGAAAGCCATTGAGATAATTCTAAATGCGAATTCAAATTTTGTTTTTTAATATAAACAACTTTATGGGGTTTACTACCGCGTTTATTTTATTTCAATGCGACATTCCAAAAGCTAAAATCACGGTCGCGGAAAGACTCCAAACGTTAAGCTATTTTTAAATTAGAAATACAAACATCCACTCATATGAATTCTCATTTATTCTTAGAATTGTTTCAGCCGCTTTTATTATAGCCATCGTACTCGCAACAGAACCCTTTTATCATATCATATTCAAATAAAATTTAACAAACAATTTTAGATTGACTAAGATGACACACCTGACGAAGCCGGTATGTCCGGCCCACTGCTATCCTTATATTTCCTTCAGGGGCAATAGTAGCTCTCATTACTCTATATACCCTGGTCTACCCCTAAGTACTCAAACAACGTCAGGCATATCAGTTGATTATATTAAGAGTGCTTATATTTGACGCATGGGTAAAGTATGTGCATAATATTATGTTATGATATGTCCAATTAGAACTTATCATAAATAATAGGAATTCGGAATAATTCCATTTCGTAAATACATAAAACTTCTACTTAAGTACAATGATTAAATATTTGTTTGTTGTATAAAATACAAGAAGTGTACGTGGAAATAATAAAAGTTTAATTATAATTAGGTAAATAATTATAAAAGATGTTTTTAAAATTCCGGGATTATAAAGATAAATGCTTCTTTTCACGTCTGTCTTTCAAAAAGATTTATAGTCTTAGAAGACGTGATTATCTACTCCTCAAGAATTCTTTTTAGATGTCCTTAAAAATTGAGGATGGATTTTGTTCTGAAACATTTTTGCCCTATATCAGATGTGTCATACTAGAAGCTACAATTTATTCATTAATCTTAGTTAAGCGAAATTAAGAGTCGGAATTAATGTAAATGGACGCCCTTCCCCACAGGAAAATAGCGCGACGTTTTAATATAGACATTTTTGGATTTATTGTAACAATGGATTTAGGTATTAATGTCTAATTATGAGCAGACATGTTCTTAATTCAAATACATTAAGCGTTACAATCGTACTTATTTTGTTTTATTTTTAAATGTTTATTCTAAATTACATTACGAATGAATGTTGCTGTACTTTATTCATACGGTGTCAGTTAGTACATGACACATAAAGATAAAACAGCGATTTCTTTGTTTGTTAACGCCGAACGAAGGCGGGGCCACTCTTCAACGACGGATCAATATGAAATGCGGGCGCAGTCGGATTAACAAGCTTTGCATTTTGCATTATAGCTCGCAAAATCGCTTTTGAAACTTCACTACCAAATATTGAATACGTATGCTTTGGGAGTTAGTTTGAAATAGCTACTGTTTAATGGAAAATAGATTCGAGATGGCTTTGGGAGAGTTAACCGTTCATGGAATATTAACTATACTATCTTCTGAGGCTTATCTTTTATACATAGCTTAATAAACGATATAATAGCACTTAATTTCTAATAAATTATTCCCGAGGAAGTTGACAAATTTAACAGGCAAACCTCTTAAACGTTATATAGACCAAAAGTTAAGGGGCATAACATTCATAAATCTTGTCTCAAACACCTGGGATATTTATAGAACGACTCAGGGGATTAATTTGGTTTTTATTTTAAATTATGAGGCAAACCTTCTTTACAAAATGTTTCTTTAAGATATTTAGGAAACCAATTCTAGGATTTTTTTTATTGAACAGAATTTCACGAATATACTATACTTATATCGCATTCTTCTTGGAAGAAAATGATTTGATGAATCATATAAGGTGATAAGAATTTAAGTTTTATCAACTTTAGCCAAAATTAGTCCGAAATTGAAAGCATAATTCATAATTTTCATATTTTATTGTAATGTAACAAAGGTATTTATCAATGTTCGTTTTACTAGAATACGTTTAAAATATATTTTCGTAAAAGTGGACATGTAGAACAAAAACAAAACCAATTATATTGAGATTACTTTTTAAAAAAAGGGTACAATGCCGTCATGCGTGTTATGGATGACGTACGCGTACATCGAATTATGCATTGTAGAGGAAAATTGTTTCTTAGCAGTTTCACCTGGAATTAAGGGCATAACACTCTATAGGTAGGTACCTATAGCTAGATATATGTGTGTAGATAATAAAAAAATAATGTTAACATAAAAAATTCGAAGTTGAGTAAGAAATAACTAAGAGGACATCAAATGCAGGCTAATGATGGTTATGACAAAAAAAAACTGACGTCTGACGTTCCGAGATAAATTGCCCTTTCCTTCAACGATGGAATGAGATGGGATTATGTTTTCTATTTTAATGAAGTTAAAATTATTTATTCAGTTATGTCAGACTTTTAAAGTAAATATTACTCGTTAATGGATATGATTTAACAATAATGGCTGCAAAGCTTTCGAAAAATCACAGTAAAATAGACAAAATAAACACAGTAGTAAGTCGCAAATAATAATACCTATATGTTATTTATTATTTAATTTAAATCTGATAGAAAGCAAACATGAATTCGTCTCTGTCAATCTTATATAATTAATAAATAATTGTTAAACAAAATTACGGCTACATTATATACAACATCCTGAAAGAATTTTCTAAATGAAATCAAAAAAAGTGTGAGGTTATACAAAGTACACTTTAGCGTAACTCGTTCTCATCTCGAGTTAGTGCGACCAATCGTAAAATTACCTACGCCCGATATAAGCACCGTTATAAACCAACTGGGAAATAACCATTTCAGTGGATAATTGCGATATAGCACATGTTCGTTATCTTATATCTTTTGCTTCCTTATAATCATTTTAATTATGAATTAGAATAATCTAGATAACTTTCAAGTATATATTTAGCAGAGCCAGTTCACGGTTATTTATGGGGGTAGAAAGAACTGAAGGAGCTCTAGTGACTCGCTCAGACCATATAACAGGGGTAGCCAAGTTCCTTAATAGTCCGAGCTATTTTTACAAAATTTGAATATTTTCGCGAGCCGCAGTTAAATGCATACGTATTTAAAAGGTATTATAAAAACGTTGCCTTAGTCTTTCATATTTGTTGTCAGTAATTTAAAAGACATTTTAAACCCCATACGGAACTATAATAGCATAACAATGAAAAGGAAACTTGGGTACATTTATCGAGAGCCACAAATAATCTTTCAAAGAGCCGCAGGTTGGCCACCACTGCCATATAGATTAGTGAGCTGGGACTTTGTCAGAACTTCTTGGAGTAAATATTACCGCATACGTAAGCCTGTGTAGCATTCCGGTTTGGCTCACACGTTTTATGATCACGCCAAGCAACGAGAATTTGTGAATAGTAAAACTTTTTCAATAGTCATATTTTACAACATCGACGAGAATCGAGAGCTGCTGTTATCTTAGATTTGGGATTTATGGGGAATGATTTACGAGTTACATATATCTGCGTTGGGTCCTATATTATTTCCTTTCTTTTCATGTGGGTGTTGTAACTGTCTGAATTTTAAATGAAATAAGACAAAATTTCTAATTATAAAATTGAAAATCAATGTTGAACAAATAGTTTGTTTGTTGAAAAAATTGTTAAAGAAAAAGTAATCCAGACATTTATACTATCAATAAAACCATTGTTTAATATCGTCGTGAATAGAATTTGGAAAATAGGACGTGCGATCCCAGTACAAAGGTCTCTGACGGCATTTGAATGCTTCCTGATTTTTGGACTTTTTCAAAAATAGGTCATTTGACCTAAACCGGATTACATGTCTTTTTTAAGTTACTATGAAATTCTTACAGTTAGAAAGGGCTAATTATGAAATATCAGAGTATTGTTATAAGTCAAATTTTTTAAACAAATGAATTAGGTTAGTGATGAATAAAGAATGTGTACCTGCAACGCACAGTTATCACACTAATGTTTAAGACGGAGTTGTCGATAACAACTGTCAGTGGGAAATCCTAAACTAGATATTGTAAACTTTATTGAGGCTGTATTCTGATAATCATGTACAAACAAATGCCTCTGTACATACCCTTGATATTTAAGTGAAACAGTTGCTTTAATTGTTTTACTACACTGCTGGGGATATGATATGAGAAGTTTGATAAAAAAATTGACAGAAGTGATGTTTTAATATTATTTAGTATTGTTATAATGACTGTGGTTAATGAACATCCTGAAAGTGATAAAGATGACGAGAAATATGAAATGGTTCCGCCTGAAGGAGGTTGGGGTTACATAGTGTGTATAGGATTGTCTCTCATTTTTGTAAGTAAAGTTCTTAAATGCAGAGCTAGCAAAGCCCTCCTAACTATGGAAATTAATAAAAGAGAAAATTGTTATAATTATTTAGTATTTGAAGTTACCATTGCAAGACATTAAGTCTTAACTAAAACGCACTAACAAAGTATAATTATACAACAAATTGTCAGTAAAACACTTTTTACAAAAGACACAAAAGCTTACGAATAATGCATCATTGTCTAATATAAATATGTACTTATTTAATAGTATACATTTTCAAAGGATTTAAAAGGTTGAATCGTTGTTTCAGATAGCAGGGACAGCTCATCAGCCAGTATTTGGATTTATATATAACGATTTTTTAGATGAATTAGAAGTAGGAACTGGCGCTGTTACTGTAGTTTTTGGCGTATTTCAAGTGACAGTTGCTATTGCTGGTAATATTAATATGATTATATGTACAGGTAATTCTAATACACGCTATTAATGTATGGTATTCTATGTATTTTCAGGCTTTTCAGCAAACATAGCTTTGAAAAAATTATCTCTAAGACAAGTAGGATTAATTGGAGCTGGCATTTATACAGGAGCGTCGTTTTTTGCAATATTTGTTGGTTCAACAACACATCTCATAATCAGTAATGGATTATTACAAGGCATGGGAATGGGCCTGATGATTCCTGTGGCCTACACGAGTTTTAATAGTTACTTTACCAAGAAAAAAGTATTATATCTAAGTTTATGTAAAGCGTCTATTGGCTTGATAACAATGGTGTATCCGTTGTTTATAAAATTTACGATGTCAGAATATGGATTCAGAGGAACGTTAGCTATTCTTTGTGCAATATCAGCGCATAGTATCTTCGGAGCAATTGTGTTGCATCCCGTCGAATGGCATAAAGTAAAACAGAGAAAGACTTGTGAGAAGATTGTTTGTAAGTAGGCTTTGCTAATAGTTTGAGACGAGTAATGTAACAAGAATTAAATACATTGGTCAAATATTCATTTCAGTAATACCACCAACACCAATGGTAGATGCAGAAAAAGAGCAATTTGAATTTGGACTGAAGAATGGCAATGATGCACATTTAACATCTCGATCAGAAGAGAATGTACATAGAAAACAATCTAATAATTCCTTAAAAGGATCCGAATTACTAGCTGTACCTAAGGCAGGTGACGCTGACAGAAGGCTAAGCATTCCAGTGGTACTAATTGGCAATGAGAAAAAAAATAAGTTTAGTTCAAATGACAATGTTTATTTGGAAAATATTTATAAAGCTGCTTCTATGTCGAGCCTCGGCAATTTTGGCAACATTGCGGTTGAACCATTGCCAATCATAAAAAACAAAGAGGGAAAATGGTAATATATAATTTATTATATATTTTTTGTCATGTGTGGAAAATAATGACTTTAATAATAATTTGGTTAATAAAGTTCGGATTACGAGCTTAACTATATTCTTCATAGACAAATATAATCAAAATAATTTCGAAGTTTCCATTTATAAAATAAATATTTACATCTTATCGCGAGAATATAATAATCATTGTTGGTTTCAGGCAAACTATAGTTGAGTTTTTAGATTTATCTCTCTTAAAGGATGTGATATACGACAATATTATTTTTGGAATGGCTTTAACCTTTTTTGCCGATCTCACGTTCTTCACATTAGAACCTTTGTTTTTGGGGAAAAACGAATTAAGCAAAGTAAGTCTGCATCTTTAGCCCCTTCTTCAAACTTTACCTTATTTTTAAAAACAAACACAAAAATATTTGACATTTAGAATAATTAGAACACATTACAGAGGCGCCTGTAATTAATTTGTGTACTTGTAACGTAATTATGAAAAAGTATTCATCGAGACGCACTGAAATATCAATTGATTTAAAATAACCCTGTTATCGAATAACAAATTGATTATAGTAATTGAATTGGGAATGTATTTCTCTAATTTCAGACAGAAATTGCAAACACAATATCATTGGGTGGAGCAACGGATATGGCGGCGAGGTTATTCTTTGGCGTAGCTGGTCATTTCTTTACAATGAATAGTAGATATATGTTTTACTCTGGCGCTTTGTTTAGTGCTATTTTTAGAACTGGTATGCATTTTACATTACATTATATATAGGTATATAAATCCAAATATAGATTTGCGTACGATGCACGTAAGTCTCCATTGACTGTAACATTTGGCAGTGTCACGTCTTGTCACTTTGGGCGCGTGCACTAAAATCAGGTGTAGGGAATGTTTGATTCATTTTGATGATGGAGTGAGGCGGCCAATTGAAAACGATTAGCTCAGTGAGCGTCCTCTTGTTTTTTTTATTCTTATAATATGGGTTAATTTAAAGTTATAGTAACAAAATACATACAAATATAGATGTACGCTTTGATAGAGTTTCATACATTAGAACGTGTACGTCACAATGCGTATGTATGCGTTATATATGAACAGATCTTTAACAAATATGTGAATAGCTATATTTAGAATACTTTTATTATCTTTTGGTATACTATATACGTAAGAAACTTTTAACAAATAAATTAGCAAGTCAGAGTTTGTTTTCCTAATAAACAGTGATAACTTTGGCTTCATCCGAGTGTTGACTGTATACAACTTGACACAAAAAAACACAGTTTCAGTATTTGCTATCAATTTTGACGTGTCCATAACGAGAAGTTTTAAGCAAGTATGGGTGATGGTTTGTGATAACTTTCCTTATATAATTTTATTGCTTTTTCATTATCAGTTCTCAAATAAAAGAAAACTATATTTATTTTAATGTTTAGCTTCAAGCAATAATGTTATTTTTGGAACACAAGTTTTAAGATATGAGAGTTATTTATTTTTAAATGAGAACGCTTTAATGCGCCATTTATATTTGCTTATTTTTAACTTTCATTCAAATTTTAACTAAAAGTTTAAACTTACGTTTTTTTTTGTAAATTTATTTCAATTGATTTAATTCAATGTTCCGTAAACTTGTCATTATGGGTTGACAACGATTGATTATTCAAAACAAACGCGAAACACTATTCAGACAAATGTGGTAGTGAAACCATTTCAAACAAATTATGAAAGTACATACGACATTTAAAACATAAATTATATGATTTTGTAGTACATAATCGTTAGTATATTATTAAAGAATAATATATATAATAAAATAATAATGCATTACAACTAATTGTAAGCACAAAATAGGACAATTGCGGATAAGACAAAATTTAATGTAGCAATACAAAATATATTTAAAACATGTTGATAAACAAAAGAATTCGAATAAAATAATATATACTTTAATATTTTAAGCACTAATATATGCCATACAGAGCTAACAATCTAAACATTACAACTTTGTTTCTCACTTCAGCTCTAGTATATTTCACAAAACTAATCACAAATATTATTATTTATCCCTAATCTAATTTATGTATGTGTACTTGTAATTATATATTTACTTATTATTAACTATTTTTGGCACCCCGATCTCGGCTTCCTTCTCCCAATGGTTATATTAGGTTATGACTATTGGCTTTAAGTTTGTCATACAATATTTGCTATATATTATTATATTATATAGTTATGTATTACTTTCAGTATTCGCTTATTACACAACATACATGCCTCTACTTATCCTGACTGGGATATTAGGAGCGCTCCGTTCGCTAGTGCATATAGCCCAGCCAATTGTGATGGCCGATCACGTGCCAATCGAGCGATATCCACCAGCATACGGGCTCTATATGCTGTTGTCTGGAGCACTTAGCCTCACTGTCGGACCATTGATAGGTAAGTTCTCATTTTGAAAATGTTGTTTTATTCATTCAAAGTTTTTTACTTGATTGTTTATAAAGTTATTAAAGGGTAGGTAGTTAATATATTTTGAAAATTAAGTTACATATAGTAATATATAATAATCTAATCGTAAGGTTATTTGCTATATTATATATATTGCTACGTCATTATTAAGCTACATACTGATATGACCATTTCTTTAAATATTTCAGAATAACTTAAACGCGCTTGAATTAATTTTTTTTACAATATTGCTTTAATATAAAAAAAAACAATTTAAAAAATAAAAATTGTAAATTAAAATCACGGAGTTTTTTTATATATAGTTTATAGGTACATTTCTTATTTCTATTTCTATTTCTTAGGTTTATTTCTTTTTTTTTAAAGTATTTTTGAAATAAAAGTACAAAAGTTTGAAAAAAAAACAAAAGAATGTAATGATATTTCCTCAGATATAGAAATAGTCTTTCACACGTTGTAAAAGAGAAATAAAATTGCTAACTTTTTCTATATAAATATTAAAATCAGTTTAAAAAGTTTCTCTCTCGTCCCTCTTGAAATAGGATGCGGTCTTTTGTATATACCAATTCAATTTATACACACAAAGGATATAGAATCTGCGACGTTTTAAAATATTCTGGCAACTTCGGTAAAAGCTGTCATAAAATGTCATCACTTTCGAAGCTCAAATTAAATTTAAAATCTTTTACTATATAAATGTAAATAAAGTAATGCCTTATATTTTTATTAATATTTTTATAATGGTTATGAAAAACTGTCATATTGTCATATACTTAACATTAAAGTAAATTTGTCATATTATTTTTATAAAATATAATATAAAGATAATAAATTATTTATTGCCTTAATTCAGAAAACAAAAGATATACATACATGTATATTAGTCAGTATAATGGGAGAAACCTCCTACTAAATAAACTCTACATATAGTCTACGAGTAAATAAAAGGCAATGAAATTGTGATTAGATATTTCTCGAAATATCTTTTGACTTTTAAACCGCAAACTATTTTAAAATTAGAAGGAATGCTTATACAATAAAATAAATTATTAAATAAAATTTATTATAAAAAAATACTCACTGCTATAATAAATAAGATGGTAATAACCTATTTAAATGCGTATTCCAGGTTTCTTACGAGACTATACGGGGAGTTATATAATCGCATTCAATATGCTGACAGCATGCAATCTATGTTGCGTTATTCCATGGACTATAGAAGGAATTGTATTATTTATTAAGAAACGAAAATAAAAATAATTTGTTGCCATGTTTGTTTGTTTGTTTTATTTAAATTAATGACCGAAATGGAAGACTGCTTGTTTTTCTTTGAATACCCTCAATCCAACTAGAATAGATATGAATGAATTTACAGGCTATAATTTGTTGAGGTTATAGTCCGAAGAATAGCTTAGCTAAAGTGGCAGTGGACAGGAGACGTAGCACGTAGAACCGACAGTCGATGGGGCAGAAAGGTTCTCGAGTGGAGGCCACGTACCAGATCACACTGGCGTTCAATGGCAGCAGTGGACGTCCTATGGCTGGTGATGTTGATGATGATACATATACCTACATAGTCTTTGTCCACCTCAGCAGTGTTTAAGCGTAAATTATTAAATATTTCATGATATGTAAATAATTGTAAATTAAGTAAATATGTAGTAAAAGGATATACGATTTTAAGTTGCAAGAATTTACTCAATTTGGATTAAATCATGAAACGCTTACTTTAAAATAGGGTTTCAGACTACTCCGATACACAGAAATTATTGTGATCCCTTTCGGACTAATTAGCGAGATTGAAAGTCGGAAACAGTCGTGAGGTAACTGTTTCTCTTACATAAATTGGAGCTTAAAGCTAAAGTCAAGTAGGCCTGACTTGGCATATCAAAGATTGAGAGAGTTGCGGGTAGTACCTGAGGAGCTACCTCTCTTCCTGTGATCTTTTTCTGTGAGGGGAAGCACGGGAATCTAGCTGGATTATAGTTCCTAGGGGACCTGAAACATAGCCCGTGGTGATTTTCCTATGGGAGACCTTGGAATTGGCAACAACCTTAACCAGCTTGGGAGGGAAGACGACATGTACAGGTCGTCAGAGGAAGCTGGAACAAACTGCAAGGATCAGCTTGTTGGTACAAGTCTTGCCTGTTTCCAGGTAAAACTTCCTAATGTCATCTATCTATGCATCGAGAGTCGATAGATCTAGGTCTCTATGGTAGTTAGTGTTTCAAATGTAGTAAGGAGCATCAGTAGCTCTACATAAAAGCTTCGACTGGACTACTTGAAGTTATTTCAAGAGTCGCGTAGAGTTGTTGCTTTACGTAAAGACCCGACTAGCGTATGCCAATACCGGCCTAACACAAGTCTTATATATCGTAAGTTTGTTATCTAGATACAGTTTGCTGTTTCTACTTATCATCCCATTTAGGCGTGACAGATAGAAAGCAGTTCTCCCCTTACCGTCGGCCACGTGAGGCCCGAAGCGGAGAGAGCGATTCAAGACGAGGATAAGATACTTTACAGTCTTGGACCATAGAATGGGGGTGTGATATCATGTAGCGCCAGCGACCCCTCTGTTAATACCATTATATATATGCCACCAAAAACTCGCTATTAACTACGCGTGCGCTGATTTATGACAGTCAGTGTGCAAGTTCAGCTGGAATGTAGTGAAATCAAAGTTAACATCAAGACGAGTGACGTTCCACTTTCGCCTCAACCATATCTATTGAGAGCGCTTCTAATCTGACCCTTACTAAATTTTTTAAAATTTGTTAGAGGATTGTTTCACACGATCTCGAGCAGCATAATATCTTTTAAATTAGTTGAATTATATATCAGCCTAACCCTTATTATAATATTATAGTATAAAAAATAAATAAATACATTGTTTGTATAAGTCTAGAACATATCTTAATATAAATGGGAGTTATAAAAAGATGTATCTTAAATATTTTAGTATTATAATAAAATAATTATAATTATCTTAACTCGGATAATTAGATAGATATGTATAAGTAAGAAAAAATAATGATAAAAATAACAATAAAAATAATAAACTAATATTTGCTGAACAGTTGTTTGTCTCTTAATTAAGTTGCTATGTGTTTTTATGACATTTATTTTGATTAGAATACGATATGACTAAAATAATTTTGATGAAAAATCAATTTTTAAGTTAAGTGATCTAATCGCGTCTCTAGATTAGTCTGAGTTAACCTCAAGTATGGGATAGACGCCAATTTGAGGCGCATTTCTCTCATTAAGCCATTGTCACACATAAACCCTACTATGGTACATTAGGTGGACTGTGCTTATATACCAGGTTACTATAAAACAATATTTAAATTAAATAAAAATCGAACAATACGCGCACACGCACTATGACTGTTTTAAAAGTACCTCCCGCTATATCGGAGCATTATACGAACACTATGTGTTTGACATAAACACCTCAGTCAAATTCCGCAGTACACCACTTGTGAGACATTATCAACCAATAAACAATAAAAAAGTTTGCGCGACGTAATATATGTATATATACAACCGCAAGGTATCAAAGGTCATTGCCAATTACAAAAACCAACCAAACAAATAAAAAAAAATACGAAAATATTTTTCTTTGCATTTTTATTTACAAGTCTAATGAACCTAAAGGAGGGAGATTGGTATGATAAAATGGTATCAAATATTGTAATCGTAAGATTTTTATCTAACCGATCAATAATTCTCGCCTATCATGCGCATGTAATCAGACATTGTGCTTAGTAACACAGAATATGGAACATATATTATTATTTTCTATATTATCACGCATCTATTTTTACAGGGGTAGATAGAAGCAAACGAACAGCAGTCATGTAGTGATCCCAGCCGCTAATTACAGTTCAAAAGACTTTAAACTGATAATGGTGTCATGGCTTTATTATACTAAATCTTAACGGATTCTAGAATTAAAATGGAACGTTGAAAGTAATAAAATGATAACTATTATCTTTGCAAACAATTATAAAATTATGTACCTACTTTGGGCGTTCTTAGCATAACGACTTTTACGTTACATTTAAAATTTAATATATTACTCGAATATACAAATTCTATTGGTGTTTTCTTTCTAATACTATGTTATTTCATCTCCTCTTTATCAACTTCACTTCACGGGATATTCATTACATTTAAATTAGTGGTACTATCTTGGGATTGCAGACTAGACTTCTAACCATCAGCAATAATTAAATATTTCCGACATCAAATGTAGATTTTCGTTCGGCCTCTGAAGCTTGAGTAGAATTTCACCTAATAATAATAGCGCACGATAGTGTAAAAGACGGCCTTGCTCTGGATTATGACCTATTTTTAAGATTTGAACGAGTGTAGACTGGAGCGTGTTGTAGCGTTGACTGTACTAAGAAGTAGATGTGTTTATTTAAAGATTAACATGTAAACGTCTAAAAAGTAGACATTCACATTTTGAAATCAATGTTTGTGGTAATTACTTTGTTCCCAGTTGCGGAATGTAATCAAGTGGACTGCGTTATTTGAACTATAAATTGATTATTCATGAATTCAATTAAATAATTTCGAGCCACAGAAACGGCAATAACATCTACATAACCTCAAAATAGGTGCGTATAAATCGAACAAAATTTATCATTATTAACACAAATAAGACAAAAGACGATGTCTCAAAATAAAAAAATCTGTGTTTTATTAACAGGAATAATTCCGTTAATATATTTATTATTGTTCAAATAACCTACATTTAATAAAGCCGTATCACATAGCTATATTTACATTAAATATTATATAAGAGATTTAAATAACGTGTTATTTTTATTCGCATGCCATCTGGTCTTATCATATAGAGCAGTGCTCTTCAAATTGTTTAATATTGCTTATCTATTCTGATTTATCTCCGATTAACAATCCCTATTATTATAAATAAACGTGTGCACACCGCTCCGAGACAAAAGAGCTATGTAATCTACACACGACACAACGATATCATATTAAACAAATACAACACGTGTTAACCGACTTATTTAAAGAGGTCGGTTGCTCGTACATATTGTATTTAAATAATGTTCAACGTAGACGAGTCAGTATCTCTATAGACACGGCCAGAAACAGTGCTCAACGTTGATTGATTGTGAATTAAGATGAAGAGACAAGATCAGATGATTGAATTAAGAATGAAGGAGGAGGGGAATCAAACAGCTGATACTGACAAGTGGGGGTATGCTGTCTGTTTTGGAACTGTGATCACATTTGTAAGTAACAATGTTATTATTTTAAAAATGTTATTGTTTTTTTTAAAATATTATTATTGAATTGTCGACACTGTTAGTAAAGATTAGTATTGCAATAGTCTATCTGCGTTGTGTTTGTTATCTGTTTCCATATGAACGAGATAATGTCGTACAATAAACTAGAACAATAGGAAATTTACTAGAAAAAAAATATTATTTTAAATTCATACAATCTCTAAAGGAACAAGCGTTGGCTTAAAAGTTACTGGCTGTGGACAAGTGTATACAAAACAGGCATATCCAGCTGCTTAGGCCAATGACCGGCTATTTATATACTTTATCTTCAAGCGTGCGTAATTTCAAAATTGTAGAACTTAATTTTACAAAAACCGATTCTTTGTGTTGCTGAATAAATACCATAATATTTATCGTATACTTATACTATTTAAAATTATATAATATGCAATATTATGAATAAAAACACACAAACTTTTATCGAATTGACAGATAGTGATAAGAAATTGCGACAAGAACTTTTTTTTAATAATAAACAAGATAGAAATAAAATAAAAAATGTTCGGTATTTGTTATTATTATATTAATGTATTTACGATTTGGAAATTGTAAAAGCAGATATAAATGTACACATATAAAAATATCGCGAAAGATTCCAATGCCTATTCAGTATTCATTGCAAATTGAGGACAATAAATTATTGACCGATAGATACTCGCATATATCTATCTATCTATACGAACATAAATTTATATTTCAGATAGCAGGAATCGGGCACGTGAATTCATTTGGTCTAATTTACAATGATTTTATGATAGACACAAATTCTACTACAAAATCTTTAACAACTGCTCACGGTGTATTTGCTATTATGTTAGCAGTTGGAGGTAATTCTAAACTGCTTTATTCAGCAGATATACGTGTATGAATTGTTGACACATCCATCATTATCCAATCCAAAAACGTTCATGTCAAATCATTACCTACAGGAAATATCATTCATTAGAATGTATACTAGAATATTTTATCAATGAAATATGTTTATTCCAGGTATAATACTCAATATTATCACAAAAAAAGTAACATTAAGAGTCGGCGGTTTAATAGGTTCCGTGATATTTGTAGCGGGCTCTTTCGCCACAATCTTTATAACGAATACGAACCAACTGCCCCTAACATTCGGTCTGCTTCAAGGCATTGGTTTCGGAATGATGGTCCCGGTTTCATATGCTACAATAAATTATTACTTTTTAAAGAAAAGAACAACTGTCATGAGCATGTGTAAATCTATACAAGGAATTATTCAAATGGTGTATCCGCAAATTATGAAGTTAATAATGAACGTTTATGGGTTTAGAGGAACATTACTCATAATTAGTGGAATATCAATTAACACTATCGCGGGAATGGCGTTTATGAATATAAGGAAACCAAAGAGAAAGAGAGAAGTAACAACAGCAAGTATCTTTGTGTTATTTTCATATAAAACGAAATGTATGAAAAATGTACTAATGAACTTTCGTTTTGAAACAGAATAGGCAGAACAAGGTGTCGTGAGCCACGAAAATGAACAGTTAATGAATGGTTTAAACGCTGATAAAAATTTAAACCCAGACGTGCATCAACAAATTACACCACAAAAAAATCTCTGGTAAGTTGATACTTGTGTATTTTATGAGGCAATAAGAGTAATTGTAAGCAATCATATGTCTGGAGATAAAATATTTATATCACGAAAAGCACATCTTTACTGACTATGAATTCAAATGCATTATTTTATGAGAAATAATTAAAATTTACAAGCTATTAATGAAACGCATGTTCAATTGTTTTTATTAGATGCACGTGTATACAATGTTGTTGAATAACACGTGTCATTATTTACAAAGAAAATTTCATGTAGTATAAAAACAATTGTTAAAATTACAACGCATTTAACTATTATTTTCAGGACCAAGCTGTTGGAGATTCTGCATGTGAAAATATTAAAGGATTTTGTGTATTGTAATATTTGTGTTGGTCAGAGTTTTGTGAACTTTTCCGATTTGACAATGTTCATGTTACATCCCATGCTTTTGTTTCAGTATGGGTATGATAAGGTAAATTTTAACCACAATTTTTACGTTGCTAAGTCTTTTAAAATTTTTTTTTCATTCGTGAATATTATTTAATTAGTGTTGACTTTTTGCGGCTTAAGTCTGATTAAAATAATTGAGAGTAAAGTCTAAAATAATTATTCCTTATGAAGTGTTCAATAGTGAAAATAATTAATGTTTATTTTATTAGACTTTGAAACTAATAGTATAAATAATTTAAATATAAGAATTTAAAAAAAGAACAGTTTTATTGCTCCCCAAATTAGGCACAATCATTAACATGGGGGTTTGATACAACTTTATATAAATGAAAACTAAAGAATATTGTAATAACACACAAAGTAATTTGTTCATAGTAAGTTTAAACGCTTCTATGATAGAAAAAATATAGTATGATATCATTGTTACAGTCAGAAGTTGCCACATGTATCTCAATAGGCGCTGGTGCAGACGTCGCGGGACGTTTCGCATTAGCAATGTTCAGTAGTATAATTACCTGTAATACGAGATTATTATTCTACATGGCTACTTTTTTTACGTTTGTAGCTAGACTAGGTGAGTTTATTTCTAGTTTTAACTGTGGTTGTAACGAAATTTATTTGTGTTTTACATTCGAATTCGTCTAATTATAATATTTTATTTGGAGTTGACAAAGAATTGCTTTTTAATATATGTGTTTATCTATATGTATCTTATTGGGGTAAATGGTATATGAAATTTGAGCTTTTTTTACCGTCAGTTGTTTTATAATAATACCATAACTTTGCCGAGGAACAATATTACATTTGAAAAGTTACTACATCATGTAACCGAGTTGGATACCGCCCATTAAGTGATTAAACGGTTTCGAAGCAAAGACATCAACCTCAAAGTTAATCGCTTTTTCATGTCACTTCTGTTTAGTGGCACATACTCGTATGATAAATTCATAATTTCGTGATTACGCGAAGTTTGTGTTTTGTTTACATCAATCATTTGTGCATAATATTTAAATGGATTAATTACTTTTATCGCGCGATATCATTAACACTATTTCTTTTGTTTAATTTTGTACAATGAAAACTGCGATAAGTTTAATAGATCGCCATTTTGATGATTACGTTAATGCGTCTCTATTTATTCTTATTTTTTATTAGTTTGTTTACTATTTCTTATGAGTAAACAAACATATGTATTATTATCACGATATCTGTACAGTCATTCAAACACCGAGATTAAATACATTCTCATCAGATTTAAAAAAGTACAAATAATTCTAATATAAACCAAAGACTAACATTCGACTACGACAGTTTATTTATATCTTTGCTAGCGTTTATAATATCTTTATAATTGTTTAACCTACCAGTATAGTATATTTTTTCAACTAAAGCCATTTCTATTTTCAGCTTTGCTACAAGTACGTGATTTTGTATGGGTGGCGGTTGTAACCGCAGTATTAGGTGTGTTGCGTGCATGGTTACATGTGGCTAGTCCCTTAGTTATTGCTAGTCATGTATCTCATGAAGATTTCCCTGGAGCATATGCATTATTTATGCTATCTACGGGTTTAGTTAATGTTATTTGTGGACCACTAATAGGTGAGATTTTTCTACATTTTTATATGTTAATTTTAAAACAAAACAAAAGAAAACAAAGAAGAAATGACTTATGCTATATCTTTTGTTTTCAACGTATAAACAAAAGAAATCAAATTATTTAAATTATGAATAATAGTTAATCATTTACAACGTAACTACTAATTCATATTAATTATTGCAGCTAAAAAGCACGCTTAATGAATTTTTTATCGTGATACTTTGCACCCGTTACTTCCTGTATTAAGTTGATTAAAATGAACAATAAAATTGTGACGTCAACACGAACAAGGCAGTTGCTCTTTTGATAAATTATCTTTTAATTCAACTTGATCCCGATGAGGGATGACTACATTGTACGCGACGAATTCCGACATGATTTAAACGTTCATATTTAGATTTATGTTTATTTTTGTTAGTATTATAAAATAATAGAAAAGTATTAAAAATGTTTCGTATTTTATTTTGATTATTAAAATGATTATATATGATGATTATATTGCATTCTAAATGCTCCTATTGTCCATAATACAAGAGCTCCTAGTTTAAGAGACACGGTTGAACACCCTGTATATTTGTACTACTTTTGTGCTAATAAACATTTTGCTACTAAAAGCGTTTTAACTGTTTACTGTAATAGTAAAATACTAAAATATAGTCGCTCTTTTCATAAATATTGCAATAAACTTTTTTTGTTTTATTTAAATTATTTTATTTGCCTATTATTCTTAAATATCTTACAGGTTGCATTGTAGTATATCTAGGAAATATCATAATAACAATAAATTTGTTTCTATTTCAGGTCTGTTGAAAGATGTTTACGAGGACTATGTACCAGCTTTTTATGCGTTAACCCTGTGCTGTGTGCCATGTTTATTGTTCTGGCCTATCGAATATAAACTGTTAAAGAAGTAAGAAATACTCAAACCAAATAATGTGATTCAATTGCGTAATATTGTGATAATATTATTAATAACAAAACTATTCTTTATATAAAATAATATACAAGTTTCTACTATTTTCTTTAATATTTGTTTTATTTTTTTTACAAAGACTGTTCAGAACTATCTGAACGAGAAACAAATCTCTGACTTTATATTTTTTGAGCATAATCCACAATATTCTATAAGAGTGCTGTAACGACTCCACTACTCATTGATAGAAGGCGCTGTCAAAAATAGAACACAAATTCAGACGCATTATTTTCACTTATCTATACATCATTAGCCTATCGATAAAGGATAATAGATATGTTATAAATAATATTACGATATTTTCGAATAATAAAATATAATATTTCAGAAACTATATCAAGGAAAAAGCACGATAATAACTTTGTTAAATTAAAATTCAAAGCAACACCTATAAGTTGATGCTGAACTAGGAAATTGTCTGCAATAAACTAATATTAAATTTTCATTTCACAAATTTAGTACACGTCTCGGGCTCGCCCCGCTTCATCAATTTATTCCTGCCGGGCTCGGGTGTAGCACAAAATATTTTCTGGTAAAATATGCTGGCTACTTTTCAAGAGGAAGCTGCTATAATAACTAACGAGCCTATTAGGGAATTTATGTTTCGTTCTGAACTCGATTTAATCGCTGTTGTATGAAATTGTTGAGAGTTATAATTTCATTTGTCAAAAACGTAACTTATATTTTATACTGAAATATATGTTTCTGATTGGAATAAATAATTTACCATTAAAGTATTGAATCAGCTTTCATATAATAACTAATTAGGATTGTATCAGAATCGTTAAGAAGAAACGAATAAGCCTCCTGAAGAGGTGAAAGATCTGCTCACGATGAAATATTGCTCTCAGGTAGGCACGCATTTTTATGGACGATGTTATAAGCTGCTACATCCAAAATTCATACAGACGGGTTTATATATTTGACCTTCAGGCAAGTAATAATATTTGACCGGATAATTCAGTTGGACCTGACAAACACACTTTTGGGTAACCTTAATAAAACATATACATTGTTGTCTTGCTGGTTTTGCAATTTTTAACAGTACTTTTTTCTGACTATAAAATTTATGAGTCGATATATGTGTCTACTAGTAATATCAGTTTTAGTATATTAGAAAAATAACTTGCTTTCCACGCCATGAAGCAAAGCGTGTCAGAGTAAATTTATGATCAAAGGCGTGTGTTTCAACATATAGACAACTACCACGCATATACACATGTTATTTGTATTATGAGTTAAAACTATGACAAAAAATTATATTATCGAACGAAGATTCAAACGCGATATTCAATTGTTTATTTTTAAAAGTCATTTATTTTGTCTCCTTCTCTTCTTATTTAAATGAAATGAATAAACAAATAAAATTAAATATATTTACAATTAGAATCGTGTTTAGGTATTAAAATTTCATTCCATTACATTAAGTCTATTAGAGAAGGCGTCAGGATTTTTTTTATTATGCTATAAGGATTAAATATTGTACTATAAATAGTACTAAATTTATTTTGTCATGTCCTTTCTATATATGTTGTAACTCAATGATTAGTATATTTTTCTCTTATTGACATTAATTTTCTAGCAGATGTTTTAGTGGATTCAGCAAACTGAATTTGATAGAAGTTATGAATAAATTTTACTTTGCTCGCTTCTCGTTGGGTTCTTATGCAATTTCAATATGCTCTGAAAATACGGATGGATTTTTCTTATTAGAACATTG
This sequence comes from Tineola bisselliella, assembly GCA_028551675.1. Taxonomy (NCBI): domain Eukaryota; kingdom Metazoa; phylum Arthropoda; class Insecta; order Lepidoptera; family Tineidae; genus Tineola; species Tineola bisselliella. Next base: position 73,852 of record JAPWLS010000028.1, on the reverse strand, counting down.
TAGAGAAAATTTAATATATTCTTATCAATATATTGTATATTTACCCAAGTATTTTATTAAAAACAATATGAATTAAAATAAATCTTTCTTTTACAATTCAGTAAGAAAAAATAGGCACGCCTAGTTCATTTGAGCTTAACTTTGTCTTCTCTGACTATTCGACCTACACAGATCCTTATGCCAACTTAAAATCTTTCATTAGAAAAAAAATCTACCTTAAATATTTATAACTATTTATGACTATTTACTTACATATATTACATTTAAAGTACTGATTAGTAAGAAGTAATTATAATTTATATAACTATGCCTATTCTTAAAGAAGTAAATACTTAATAATGTATAGATTTATTTACATTACTGACGTTTTTCTAAAAAAAAAACAAATGAAACATATTTTGGTCTACGCACTACTCTTACGTAGTACAATTTTAATTTTGGTATTTCAATTATATGATAACATAAATTTATACATATTGAATTTTTTCTATATCTTCCAACGCATCGCAATGCCTAACAAGGGTTTAAGTTTAGAAAAATCTAAATGTAATTTTCGTATATGAATCGATTCAAATTAATTTTCATTATTTAGTTAATATACTCCAGTTATTGTTTGTAATAAAAATACATCAATGAAATGGTAAACCGAAGTTAAATTGAATATAGATAAAAAAGTGTATAGGCTGGCGCGGTGTATAGGTTAGCACTAGCTTTGCCCGGGATCTGCTGTATCGACCGTGTTCCCAGGCACCCCACATACCTAGATTCGCTTCACGCATCCCACTACCTGCCGCCCGGTTATTGCCGTTCGAATTGATATCAAATATTTAATTGCTAGTTTGATTATACTGTATATGAACTCACGTGTTAAAAAAGATTGTTTTTGATTCAATTGGATGTAAAATATTCTAACAATTTTAAAGAGATAATAAATAAACAATACATACTTTAGATAAAATAATAAATAATCATACATATATTAATATTTAATATATAATTACTAATATATATCCACACATATAGGTAACTGAATTAAATTATATACTATTGTATAAGTGATTTTTAAAATGCCAATGCAATAATATTAGAATGAAATTAAAACAAATATTTAGACGTTTAATATGACAGTTTTGAGGAAAATACTTTGATAGACTTGATACGAATAATGATTGTAATGAAGATTTTTTTGCCGAATAAAACAAATGAACTTCGAAATTTTCATAAGATGCGTTTAAGGTCCGTTATTCATTGAGACATAATGACATCGTAAAAGCGTGCAATTTGAAATAAAATTATGTAATATTTTCGTAACAAAAGTCTTCAAATGGACAAAGTTTTATTTACTCGCATTTAGCAGTACAATTTCGTATTTCGTAATAATTAATAAGACTAGATAAAAACACATCGTTATAGTAAGAAGTGAACAATAACAAAGACAATTCAATAACCATTTCCTGGATAATTTAATTTACGTTTTGTCAAAACAAGACATCGTAAAAGCACAACGACCTTATAAAAAGGAAGGCTGAAAAGCATCACTTGACCCAAATTGCCAAATCCATTCCCCGTCTCATACCATAACATAAAGAAAGCCGAGCCCTGTGCCGGTGTCATAAAAATAATATTTATACTACTTGTAAGGATCACGAAGGCACTTCAAACTCTATTATATCTATTACGTATCTATAACACACCGGAAGTTATTGTTATCCTTGACCTAAACGAACACTTTCGATCCCCCCGCGAATAAAATACCGGAAGACTTACAAAATTCAAACCAAAAACACAATATACTCATAAAAAGTTTCGCACGGTATGCTAATACAGTATTTATATAAGTATGCAAAGGGATTGTATTTCCTTTTAAGAAAATGTCTATAAACAACATTGTTTATAAAGAGATTTATATTTCATAAATAAACAAGAGTATTTATAACGTTGAACATTGTCAAAAACAAAACATGAAACAATTGAAAAATAATAATATAAAATAAATAGTGAATTCGTTAATGTTATACAAAAGCTAAAGTAGAACTTGCAGAAAGATAAGAAAACTAACTAGAATTGCAACAAAACGTCAAACAAATATCTACTTTTTTTTTAATAATAACATCATAAGTGTTATTTCGAATTACGAAATAAAATTAATAACACGTAATAGTAAAGCATATAAAGTAAACCTATTTTTTATGAACATAATCATTAACTATTAAATAATTTAAATTTTAATTTTATTATTTAATTTATTTATTTTTCTGCGATATTTCCAACATCATTGCTCAGATCTCCCAAAATTTAACTGGCAGAAAATGCCTAAAGGCATTAAGTTCGCCTTTTGTTATGCAATAAAGAATTTATTATTATTATTGACTCACATACGCGTATGTAACATTATAAATTTAATTTTCTAATAAATTGTTAGCAAAAAACGTCGAGTGAGTTTATGTAGATACATGGGTGATAAAAAATAATACGGTGGCCCATTTTCAGCGTAAGGCTCTCAACTCGGTTCGTTGCTAGAAAATATATTCACGTCGTTAGCATGATTTTAACACGGCGAATTAAATTTGAAACACTTTAATGGAATTCGGGGTTGTTTATTCCCGAAGGTGCACCTTCATTGAGCCCGGCCACCGTGTAACAGACACGAAATAATTATTCGATATTTTTAATTAAAAATACGTTTATAACTATTCGCACTTTGCATGAAATTGTTTTAAAAAATGTAGTCCATAAACGGCTACAACGATTGCCACATATAAACTTTGTCTTGCACCTTTTAAATATTTTCTAAGTATGTATTTAAAATAAAATTTTAATAAAAAAATGTAAGTTTGTGTAAAAGCTAAAGACGTCTTACAGCAGTTTATTCGTAAACTTACAGTCCGTTTAAAAAACGCTTACTGCTGTAATTCAGGACCATATCCTTACATAGCGAAAACGTCTACTGTCTTAGAAAAGGGAAGTCTGGCAACGAGCCAAAGTGAAAAATAAGTTATTTATTCGTGTGAACAATGATAAAAAATTGAGTGCAAAGCTCTACTCAGCAAGTCTTTTGTTTTTAAAACACAATAGACATAAATTTACGGTTTCATTTGTTTGTTATGATGAGATCTTAAGTGTTTGCTTTATTTTCCATTTAGTTTATTCTTGATATTCTAAACTCAAAATATGGACTACAAATATCTACGTTTTGTTTTATGTATGTTATGTTTACTCAATAAATATTCTTGTTGATGTTAAAACGTAGTTTGGTCTATGTACGTAATAATATTCCCTTGAGGTTTAAATATACATTTATCACTGTCCACAGCGTGTAGCATTGAAGTTATAATAAACTCAATTCATTATTTTAGATATACATCAAGTGCAACGCCATCTATGTGCGACTATAACAACATCTGAAACACGCCACCTCGCGGCTTTTTCTGTAACTGCGTTCTGAAACTGAAATTTCTTCGTGAAAGTAACTCCTACCATTACGGGTTACTTTTGCAGGATTTTCACAGATGGCGCTGTTTAACTACAATTTAATGTCTGGGAAACCGTTTTCCAATAAAAAGCCTTTTATAAAAAATGTTTTATAATACAGAATAGAGTTAATAAAAATTATAAGACACAAATTAATATATGAAACAACATTTAGGACATTATTATAATTCATAAAACTTATAAAAAAAAAGTTAAACCTAAAAAAGTTTTTAGATTAAACCAATGTATTATAATAACTCAATCAACAAAAAAAAAAATTTGCGAACAAAGAGATGTTGGGAACTCTTTTATCTCTGCTTGAGATGACGTTGACAGAATAAAGCGCTTATTCAATTACCTTATCTAATTTTTTTTAATATACAACATTATCTACTTCAATTTCATGAACGTATTTATAGTACGAAAGTGGATATTTACGTAGAAAAACCTTTCGTCAATTGTTTAGATCAGCCATTCTCAAAGTGTGTTCCGCGGAACCCTAGGGCCAAAATACTGCAAAAGGGAGATAATAACGTTACATCTAAATATTCCAACTAAATATTACGTAATATTACATTGCAATATGATTATTCATAAATACATATAAATCAGTTTTTTATAATTATATTAAGGCTTTTTCCTTCGCCAAAAAAGTTTGAGAACCGCTGGTTTAGATATGGTCAAGTGATTATTCTCAACCAATGTGTACATACATATAGTAAGTAGTATAAGAGAAGTAGGCAAGCGTTTTATGAAGTTATTTTATTTATTTGATTTGGACAAGAGATCGAAGAGAAGATGGAAGGGATAGTTTTTTTCCTTAAATCTCTATTTGGTTCTTGTTTTATTATATTATGTAACGTCTAAACTATGTATTTTTGTCTTTTTAGTGTTATCTAGTTCTTAATCTTGATGCTGTCCTATTCTATAATTATAATTTCATTTAGTTTGTATAATAGTAGTCCTTTTTATAATATGTAGTCCTAATGTTATTTTGTAGGTAGGCTTTATAAATAAATGGTCCATACTTAGCTTAGTTCTTAGCTGAAATATCTCTTTGAACTGTCAAAGTGACAGATGTAGTATGAATAAACTGTCATTATGACAGTTTAAAAAATAGTTTTGATTAATTAAGTGATATTTATGATAAAATGAATGAAAAGTAAAACACTGAAGATAGATAGATAATTATGTACACTCACATATACATTGAAGCAATTTCTTCAATATCCTGTCAGTGATTGCGTTCGTTTTCCTTCCACTAGACAGCTTACGTCAATAAACGTTGACTGTACCCTATAGATGGGATTTTTATTACATTCCACTCAAACTCTATTGCATTCAACCTTCTATTGACATCGAACACTTTATATGATTGATGGGTCACTTTCGGAAGATAAGAACAAACGTTACGTCTATTGCGCGGACTTGTTTAAAAGATTTTACGCGGTTTATTATTAGATTATTTCGTTTTAGTCCAAAACAATTGAAGCATGGTGTGTTGAGGTTCATAGTCTCTGTCTATCTCAAAAGCTAGCCAGGTTACAGTGGTAGAGATGGAATTATAAAAATAACTAAAATAAACTGTGTACAATCTTAAAACAAAACACTTTCATATGTGTAGCACAAACCTGAGCTTTTTATAACAGAAATTAATTATAATATTGTCTCAGGCTATTAACGATCATGATTTATCTGATTTAAAAGAGTTTTTACGGCTTACTATTGCGTTAAATATTTAATATTCTAATCCGATGTTTTGATGCTTTGCAACCAATGTGATATCGCTGTGAACTTAAGGCTGTAAAGTTTTCAAAACGTCCTTTTAAAGTGCTTAAAAATAAATGCACTGATAAGTCGCCAAAAGCTTTTTACATTAAAACATTATCGATTAATGAGCTGCCTCTTAAGTTTAATGTCAAATTGAACAATAAATCAATTTAAACATTGAAACTATGAATTTTTAATTAAAACGCCAGTTCCAATTCGTTATGTTAGCCTAGATTGAATTTAGTATTTTTAGCTTGTGGTAGCGACCCCTGACGGTCAGGGGCGAATGCGCTACTAGATCAAGGCCTTGTTTAAATGGCTTTATTGCCCCTAACATTGTAGTTATTTAAATCTATACTAGTGTGTTTATTGAAAACAAGAATGTTTGCTAGAAAATGTATGATTTTTAATAAAAAATTAATGTACGTATGACAGATATACATACATATTTACGAGCACGTTCATGTAAAACATATTGACGGAATAAATATTGACAGCCTTTTTTTAAGGGTTATTATTTTTATAGAAGTGTTTAAGTATCTTAATTTTAATTGTTATTTTCCTAAGATGATTGACCAAAGTACAAATAAAAAGTGCAAATAGTTCTATTGATTATCAGGTTGTCGTTTTATTAACATTTTCCCTTAACATATGCGTCTTGCCCGGGCTTCCCCTAATTATTTACTAAATTTGCCTTAATTTATATCCCTTCGAGTAGTTTCTTAAATACATTGATTTAAAACAATGAAACTACGATAATTGTGTTAAATTTAACTCTAAGAAATTACCACTAAAAGTTTTGGGTTACATCGTTTGGAAACTTATTAGAAAGTTCTCAAACAACGACTTACGATGTTTACAAAGAAAACTAATTTCAATATATAACTTACACTTCTATTAATAACTTTAAGTTATCGGCTTAAATGTGTGGGTGGAGTCATATGCCAATATTTATTATTAAAATACAATTACAATAATACAGAGAGACTATATGAGTTACTTTAGCAATATTATCGACTAAGTAAGCTAAAACATTCGATCAAGAGTCAAATAAATCGGGTCAGGAAAATCAAGAAACAAATGAACACGAGGCAAGTCCATTTTTTCCTGTCCCAACCAGAAGTCCATAGAAACAATAACTAAAATTAATGAAATTTCTCACACAGGAAAATATTTTTATTTTATTACTCTTTTGTTTCTATTATTTGATTTTATGTTCTAAGCGGATTGAAGGCGAGTATTTTAGAAATATGTTTTAGTAAAATTGCAACTTTTTAATAATGACTAACAAAAATTTATACAGCTAAGTGACTGAAGAAAACCAACCAGCGTAACAAAGCTCACTTTATATAGATATATAAGTACTATAGAACTCTAAAAGCCTCAAATGGTTTGTAATAAAACATTTATAAGCTGAATAAATCTTTCGTAGTGTCTTACCGTCTTTATAAAAATGTTTATACCTCTATAAAACTATTTATTCCAAGGATCTATCTTAAAGCAGTGTTTATATTTACGACTTTAGACCCGTATAAGGGATAAACGGAACAGGTGTTTGAGTACAACATATTTTGATGAAATTGAAGCCTTTTAATTGTAATCATGAACAAAACTATAGAGAAATTCCCTATCTACTATCCACTACCTATCCTCCATTCTTTCAGAATTGAATTATCTAAAAACTTATATAAAACCTATATACATATGTACAAGTATTTTAGATAGAAAGAAGGACATAGATCACGTTAAGAGTAGAGGTCAAACAGCCGACCAATAGAAGAAGAACGGAAAAGTTCCACCAAGAGCAAGGGTCTTATTTTGAAAATAGAACGTAACGACTGCTAATATTAACGGAAATAACAAACATGTCTGTCTAAAAATACCTTTAATCGCAGCCTGTTTACCCTTGACCTGTATTTAAAAGGTGAGATTGTATAAAATAGGTGAAATGATGTAGATTTTAGTCGATTTCCTTTGTCATTCGAAAGTCGTTTATCATTACAACAAATGTCTTTGTATAAAAATTTACATACCTATAGCACGTTAAGGGTTTTATATGTAACTTTTTTATAAACTCGATCTTTGTAATATATTCGATGATTACCTGGAACAGAGAATATATAAATCAGTAAAATAAACGCTATACTATAAAAAATATTAAATGAGGTTATTCACGTAAATGGTTTAGTTCAAATATTTTATGCAGATTACTAGGGAACATATTTTGATTAATTTACAACATCAGGGTGTGACTGGTCTATCAATACTCTGAACCTTGATTTTTCTATTTTCGCTGATACAAATATTACTAAGTAAATTAAAATGCGGTTTTAGTTAAATTTTCAATGTAATTTTAGTTATATCTTAATATCTAGTAGAATATGTTCTATTTCATCAAAATAAATCCAAGAATTATTATAAAGTTGATTTGAATACTGTCTAGAAACTCGGGTAATAGCTTTATGAATGTAGACGGAATTTTAGTGTTTGCAATTCAAGAAGGGAGTTTGTTCATCCTCTTACAGCTCCAGGATGAAAATACTAAATCTAGGTATTATTATTCGTTATCTAGGACTATATAATATGTAGATATATTAGATGCAGTTTCATTATTAATATTAAGTTAGAAGAAGAAATTTTGTAAGAAGTTATCATCATTAATGTTAAAAAGTTAAAATAATTATTTTTGTTTTTAAGTGACAACATTGTCATTGATTTATTTTTGTCATCTGGAAACACCAGACAGAGGAATTGTCAATTTATTTGGATTACGGCTGAGGCTGTTTAAGTAAAGAAGAAGAAGAACAGAATTATAAAAAGGGCAATAGAACCTTTTAAAATTATTAGTAACCGTTACATTTCTGAATATATATTGACTTTTATTAACAAGTATTTATGGACTTAGAGCTTTGTTAGTCAAATATGGACTTTGAATTTACAAGAAAAGCAGTCTTTTCAGTATAACATATTTTGTTATACATTTGGCCATTATTTTAAGCGTAGACTTATCAAAATATGTTGAAGTTTATTTTTGAAACATCATTAATCATCATTGACGTGCTTCCCGAATACCTTCCTTCAAGTTCAATGTTCGGCTCTTTTGGTTTTGCGTCAACTTAGGGATTAATATTCTAAATCCCTACACTACGTTTGTAATTTACTAAGTTGCCAAAGTATATTGAAGTAACGACATTTTGTAGATATTCGAATAATAAATAACCTACTACATTTTGTTATATTACCAAGTTAAACCAAAATGTTCACGTTATCAAGTCTGTCGGTCTTGGTTTCCCTTTTTTGTTCCTGATATTATTTCCGTAGTTTCACATTTACGGCAATGAAAAAAAATTAATAATAATTATTTAAATTGTTATTAAAATAAAATCGAAACTCACATAAATGTTTAACTAAAACAATTTCCTTATACGAGTTAGTGGTAAATACAATGTTTATTAAATAAAATATTTTTTATAAAATTTGTATTGTATATCTGCTTTGGGAAAAAATGTTTTTTTTTGTTGATAAACTCGTGAAAAGGACATAATTAATCAAAATTTTAAGAATGAATGGCAATGCCCGAAAGGTCTTTAGCAGTACTTTTTTGTTCAGAAAATATTACATTTATAAAAAAACATTCAGAGTAATTATATTTCTATACCTGTTTGATTTTTTTTTAGATGAATAATGATAGACTTTATTAAGACAACGTCATAAAGTTTTGTAATTAGTATGTACTTTTTACAATTGTATACATCTTTGAAATTTTAATCAAGTACATTAAATATTGTAGCAATAATAATATTAATAAGTCCTGTCTTTTCTTATATAAAGTTCTGTATTAAAAAAAAAAAGAATACAAAACAAAAGAATGCAAAAACAAAAATACGAAATTCAACCATCAACTCGCTGGTATCAACTTTGGAGATATTATCACTAAAGGATATTTTTTTTATTTATTTATTAAAACAACCATACTATTTAAAAAAAATTGAAATTAAAACACAAGTTAATATTATATTCGCTATATAAGGCCCATCAAATACAATAACAATCATATTAGAATCTCATTAGAATATATATGCACTTATCAAGAAACCCCAAACTTACATTTGCTGCCTTAAATAAAGTCCTACAGTAATATACAATTCGTAACGAACCACTCAACAAGGGTTAAATTTAATAACACGGTTCAGTAGCCAATAAAAATGTGTACAAATAAATTCTTGTTAAAAATACGTTTTTAGGCTTAGAAAAGGAACCCTAAATAGATTGGAACCCTTATAAATCAAGTTAGAAGGAACGTGATAACAGTATTTTATTAAATTTAAAATATACAATCTGAATTACTCTTTTGGAGGATAGAGTAGGCTTGCAATACGGCGCATTACATAAAGTTATTACGTCTGATTCGATTCCTTTGAAGATAAGCAGTTAAAACTATATTTAATGACTACACAAACCATCTAACGTACTCTAATTAGAAAATTCGGTTTAATTAATGGGAGCGGAAAATTATCAATAACCTATGTGGTGTGTAGCTATCTACGTTAATATTATTAATCTCATGGAAGTTTTGTTTGTTGTCATTATTATTATTAGTATTTAATCGTATTTATTAGTATTTAATTGGAATATTAAGTTTATTATAATACGTAATTAAAAAACAAATGGAAGTAAGGTACGTATTCAATCAGAAATGAGCAATTATTCAAATTTTCTCCTACTCGATTGCATGACTAAAGCCTGCGGCTACGATTCGTATCGTTAATTTGATTTCAATATTCATGTCCGATTTTAACCATATCTCCAATATTACATCAAAGGAGAATATTCAATAGTAATTATTCAAATATCACATTACCAATTATACTAATATGTCACATAGTTTGATGATAAACACAATTTTTCAATTCTTAATAGATTAGACAATTAAAAGAAAAAACCAATATAATTTAATATTCTATATTTTAAACAGAATTTAAATTGTAATATCTTACTTAAATCACCCCCATGTCTCTACTAAGAACTATAGAACACCAGTGACTTTTCTCTACTTTTTCGCTTTGACTAAATTCATTATTCTCCTAGTATATGCACGTGTGTTGAGGCTGTCTACATCTACATCTAATTAGAATCCTTATAAACATTTCATTATCCATAATTAGTATTATAATAAGCGTAAAATTTACTACTAATGTTATAATTAATGAACACACACTTAATTGAGAAAGTTTTCTCCTATAAGGATAAGTTTAATTAATACGTATCTGTCTACTTCCGTACGAGAGGTTTACCACGATCTATTGGAGATATTTGCTATCTGTATTATAAAATATATCAATATGTTAAGCTGGAGTGTGGTCCATGGATGAAGGCAACTGCTGCCACAAGCCCTGACCATGAAGCCCTGACTGCAAGCCCGTATTATTAGACGAGTATGGTCGTCCCTGTTAAGATAAATTCCTCTTATTGTGTTCGACCACTTTCAAGTTAATCTTAATACGTATTTCCAATTCCAAAATTAAATATGGAGTAGTCAAATTACAAGGATTACAAGAAATGAAATGCTAATAACAAAAGTTCATTGTAAAACCCCACAGAGTTACTATTTAGCGCAAGTCCTACATCTGTCGTTCGTATACAAGATTTATGTGTTACTTCCTATAAAGAGAACCTAAATAGAAGTTAAAAGAAACTTATATTGAAATTCCATTAATAAAAATATATTTATCACTTTTTTTATTGTTTATTTTTGCCTAATTCTTCAATAGGTACTACACTTTTGGATGTTTATCTACCTTTTATGATATTAATAAAATCGCTGGTAAAAGTAATTAAAACTACTTTATGCGGTTTACTAACGCCTTTTTATTTTGTATAATTTAATTCGACATTTCGATGACTTTGCAGTTTCATCAAAATCACGACGGTTGCAAACCTTTGGAAACTCATATTAAATTAATTAGATGCTTTGTGTCTTTAGTCTTATTTTTTTAACAATAATAATAATGGTAATTGATATATGGCGTATTATAGCTTTTTTATTCAATTCAATTTGTCGGATATTTGTATTAGGTACTTAACTTGTAAAAGTTATTTCATTGGCGATACATTGATCTTAGTGTTAAACTACTTTGGGATAGTGCAATCAATCATGGAGATTACAGACAGCTCGTCCAGTTTCAGCACTGTCGACGGCCTTCTATGGTATAAATGATAGATAGACGTTTCCTTCGTCTTACAATATACTCGTAAATGTTATTAAAACTGACTGCGAATATATGTAAGTATTTAATGCGTAGTAAATATAACATTTTTTAGAAAATTCATATGTATTGTTTATTGCGGTCCTGTAGCTAGTATTTTTCGCAAAGGCTTCGAGTTCCATTTCTTGTTTAAACGAATATTTATTCGTGGAATATTATATGATATAAAATATTTCTATAGATTCTGGTTTTTTATTTATTTATTTAATAATACTGTAAAATACAGTAACCGAGTAAAATGAGACGGCGGTCTTGTTGCTAAGAAGCGATCTCTTCCAGACAACCAACTTTGAGATGTAGAGCTATGTAGAAGAGAAGTAGCAGGAGGTACAAATAGATACAAATATAAAAAATAAACATATGAACTACACACAATACACATCATGATACATAGATACATACATAAAATAATAATGACAGTAATAATATATACTATATATACCTACATAGATACTAGGAAAAGTGATAATATTCGTTTTTTATATGTTGTGTTGCCCTGATACAGGATAACTTATTGTCACGCGAAAGTAAATGTCAATGTCGAAAGGGGACGCCTAGGAAGGCTTGATCTGATTGGCACCTGCGAGATTAGAAGCGCCGCTAATCGACTCATGTGTATGAGAAAAATAAGTAACATGACAGTGGTGAAAGTAGAAAGAAAAGTAATTGCAGCTTCACACTGTCACCCGTAAAGGTCATGGCTTAGCTAGTTAATATGTTTTTACTAAAGAAAACTTATATCATATTACTTTACTATAGGTATTCCAGTATAGGTAGAGTATTCCAAAGTTTTATACTAATCAAGCACTTTGAGCCATGCCACACGCGTCGTTTATTTCGTGTATTGAACGGTCTATCAATGTCGACTTAGATGAATGCTAAGCAAATTTAACATTAAGCTAGGTTTCGTTAAAATGAACTAAATAAGAAGCATTTCCTTTTCTTTTGGACGAAAACAAGTTTGAGGATTATTCACGCTTGAAAGAAAGTAAAAGTATGTTTTTCTTAATGTACTTTTTTTCAATGGTATTAATTTAATGGTTTTGTTACATATCAAATTGTAAGGTGTGCGTTGAGTTTAATATGAAGACTGTTCGATTGAATTGAATGAAGCGTTGACTCGAGCACCTTGTTTTGTTGCAATAGTAATTTAATATATTTTATGTACTATTTACATAGACATACGTGCGGACCGATACTTAATAATATGTAGTAACAAGTAATCTTTTCATTTCATAGTCTAAAACAAGCCTTAGTATAATTCAAACAAAAAATCTCAAGATTTTAGTTTGGTTAGGATAATGAATTTCAAGATAAAATATTGCTATAAAATATAAAATGGAATGGACTAATTGAAAGTTTGCTTTCAATAAATATTTGCTTAAAAAACCGATATCGAATATTTTATTTTAGTTTAATTTTGGAATTATTCTTTCGCTACTAATTAAAATATTTAAATTTTTTAAAGACTTATTGTATGACGAACATTTTTCTTTTGTTTTTGCTGTAAACTGCGAAATTAGGAATTAATAAAAAAGGTAGATACTACAATATGTAAGGTATAACAAAAGATAACAATAACATCTTTATACAGCACACGTGGATTTGCACGCATTATGCAACACTGATTATTGACATTTTATTTTATTATTCAAGCGAAGACAAGAATTTTTAGGCGAAATGAATAGTTTTATGCAACATGTTTATTTTTTATTCGTCTATAAACTTCTTTAAGCGAATAACGGCTGAATAATCAAACGCTGTTTAAATTTAAAATGTGTTTAATTTTGTTTTGTCTCTTTTGTTTAAATGGTGACTGAAAGAGACAAACAAAATAGACTAAATATTAGCCGTTTATTATTAACGTTTTAGTATTCAGTTATAATAAATATCAATTTTAAATGTCTTCACTATGTAGATGGATAAATGGATATTTCGAGTCGAGTCGATGGATGGATATTTTTATACTCCGTAAGTAAATATTCGTCCTTTAATACATAAATAAATTGGTTATTTGCAGCATAAAGCAATCCAAATAAGAATACGAGAATTCACAAAAGGAATACAAAGAAATCTCTTCCAATTCCATTCCTAAATCCCGGGCTTAATATTCCGTACAAAACATTGTGTGATGTGAATCAGTTAGAAGGTTAAGTTGACAAAATGTATTTGCACAAGATTTTCATTATAAAATAGGGTTAGAAACGCGTTAATTCGTTCCGACATATATATATATATATATATAAAAGGAAGTTGTGTTAGTTACACTAATTATAACTCGAGAATGGCCGAACCGATTTGGCTGAAAATTGGTGGGGAGGTAGCTTAGGGCCGGGGGAAGGCTTTAGGATACTTTTTATCCCGTTGGATATAAAAGAAAATCGTGTTAGTGGCACTATTTATAACTCAAGAACGGCTGAACCGATTTGGCTGAAAATTGGTGAGGAGGTAGCTTAGAACCAGGAAACGGACATAGGATACTTTTTATCCCGTTTGACCGGGTTCGTGCGGGGCGTGTCATAAAACGTCAAAGAGAATAAAAATTGTGACATAATTAAAATACAATTGTCACTTATGTCATTGTGGTTGAAAATAAACAGCTTTTCATGTTAAAAATGCATTTATATTTTATTAATAATGCAAATAACGATGTCGATCCGCAAGTTTAAGTTCGATTTTTTCAACCCCTACAATGAAGACTGGGATTATTGTATTGAACAATTGCTATGGCAAGAAAACGTACGTACTCTCGGAAAAAGTGTGTTTTGGAACAAGACATCGGGAAGAAGGTGAAACAATCTACCAGTTTTCTTTACAAGTACGTAGCCTCGCTGGTTATTGCGAATTTGGGTACACCCTTGGAGACTATCACGATAATTTAGAGGAATGTCCAGCCAGAGGCAAACGCTGTAGGTTATGCGGGAAGAACAACCACTTCTCAAAAGTGTGCATTAGTAGCGGCAAAGCAATGCATAAATAGTTTCGAACGAGACGCCTAGCACGACACAACACGTCTAGCGAATCTAGCGACAATGAAAGCAACCAAACGTATCCAGTGAATAAAAAAGATTCGCCAACTAAGGTAATGATACCAAGTAAGTGAAATGTTTGAAGTGAAGTGTTTAATCTTCTTAAGCCAAGCGTTAAGGAAGATCTTGAAAGAGCTGGGTTATTCCAGGAACTCAGGCCATCAGTTAAAGAAACTATTCCGCCAGAATATTCGATTGGAGACATGGTCTGGGTTAACAAATCTAAAGGGAAAGGCTCTGAACCAGGGATTACATCAAAACGGACCGGGCCTTACTCCTATGAAGTTGAAATGAACAATGGAGTAATCAAACGGAAACAACTTCTGATCAACTTAGGCGAAGGGAAACGATGAGAACAACGATGATTCGTAACGATAACAGTTTGGAAACGAAAAACGATACTGTGAGTAACAACAAGAAGCCGAAGAATGATTCCTATTATAGTTGTGGATCAAAACGAGGTAGGGGTGATGTCAATGATCATCATTAACAATGACGCGACCGAGACGATCGAATCTTTCCTGACAAAGCAGTAATGCAAGAAGGATACGAAACATTGTGAATGAAAGGACTGAGGAAGAACAAGGAATCGCCCGTGAAGAACGCCGCGTTAATATGGCTTGACTTCGTGCTTTACAATCACAAGAGCAAAGCGAGGCAGCCCGTGAAACGGCTCGGTTGGCAATGCCAAGTCATCAAGTCAAATCATCATATATGTGGCATGTTCATGGGTCGGAAGACCATCTGCGTTGTTTGTTCTTGCGCTTGATAATAAAACAAAAAATGTCGTATATCCCAACGTGGTTAACTAAAGAGTGCAACCTATGCAACAAAATACATGAATAATAAAGAATCATTAAAATACTTGATTTTTTTTATTTGTTTTTCCTAATAAAAATTGAACTTAATTAAATCCAAAATCTGTTATAGTGTGCCCGGTATAGTGGGGGTGACTGTTGCACTCAGACATCTGTCTGGTCATATGTTAGGCTCATAAAAAAATGAGTGAAGATAATGTTTCCGTATTTCAGTATTTGGTATCCTTAAAGAGTTGACGATAAATTAAATAATTAGTAAAATAAATAATGTTACATTGTGTTTTGTCATGTTTTCTTGTCCTAATATTAACAGCACAGAGTATGCTAATTGTTTAAAAGTAATATATCAAATATATTAAATTCAAAGATTTTTTATAGTATAAAAGTCTGGAATAACATGTAATAAGGTTGACAGAACTGATATCTCTTGTTCAGACCAAAAATCATCATCATCATGATATTTAAAATTGGAACTGAATTCGAAAAATGCCCTAGCAATTCTTATATTTTTAGGCAAAAATTCAAGTAACGACATCACGTGAATCACGAAGATCACGTGATGTCGTTAATTTCACATTTAACTGTTTATCATTGACAAATAATGCGTGGAATCGCGGCGTTTAGTTTTATTTATGCGAAAATATGTCTACTTTTTTGTATTTTTTATTGTAATGCATTTTTAGATGCAGACTGTGATGCATCTAAATAGTGTATTAAATTATATTTATTAAAAATTATAATATATGTATAATATAAAAATTAAATTAAATAAAGTAACTTTAGTATTAAAAGGAAGCAGTATATAGTTTTGAAATTGCTTCTCAATTGTTTCAACAGAAGGAGTAAAATTAAACGGGAAGTTAGATTGATTTTTAATATCAATACTGCAAATTGTGTGACAATGAAACCTGAGATGATAATGAGTTCATTTAAGTTGCACATTTCAAAGTATCAGAACTTGCATCTTCAACTTGATGAGACAATATTATATATGTGGCAATTGTGTAGTGCATCGTTTCTCAAGCGGAGGGTCAAGTTTGTTGAAAAATAACAAATGCAAACTACATATAGGTACAAAAGATTCGTTTATTAAAGGAATTAATTTTAGTGTAGTGTTATAAAACTAAATATTAAGATGTAATGTGTAGGGAGTCGCAAGACTTTTTACTTAACTTTTTGGCTTTTCGTGGGTCGCTACATAAAAATGGTTGAGAAAGGATGGTGTGATATGAGCGCCTAACAAGTCACCTAATAAGAATGTACTCTAACAGTTGGCATAGCGAAAATAACTGGTGCCTACAGATGGGTCGCTTTCTAGCTTAATGTTAATAAAATAATCTCTCGTACTCTGCATGTTTTTCCTAAAAAATCGTATACTACAATACTTGAAGCACACAATACAAAGCGTTGTAAATAAACGTAAACAAGGCTTAGTACATAATGTCACGTTAAAACGTTTTGTGCGGAAAATGCGACACATGTGACAGATTTATTACTTCGCCACACGACATGATATTAACATTCTTCAGAACTCCTTCAGAGATACCTCTACACTTTATAAATAGGGTGGCTATCAATCTTTATCAATACGGGATATCATACAGGAACAAAACATAAAAGGAATATTATCTAACAATATCAAATAATATCTTCCCAGATAGTGATGATAAAACATAGTTGTCAGTCAATTTGTATAAAATTATGCATCTTAACCTTCTTTGTAAATCAATATATCGACTGATGAAGAAGTTCCTAGAATTGTTTTTTAGTTCAGAGGTAGTACACGTGGCATTGGTACATGAAAATGGTAACTTTTATTTGTACAAACACGAAGGAATACTTTAAGCATTACATACGACTTTTCTACAAATGCGACGAACTTATGGTAACCCCACTTTTTAAGAACTTTGATCGCATCACTTCATAAAAACACGATTTCGGTTCGCACATTACACTTTTATAATGTATGTATTTCTATATAGATAAGCTTTTTAGGGTTTGTAAGGTTTCATATTTTATATGTCATAAATAGTTATGTTTTGAACTGCCGGTTGATATATTGACGATGACTTATAACTTATTGATGTATGGACAAGAAATTTTAATTTATAAAAAGTAGAGAAGACAATCAAGATTAGTAAGACAATGACCGATTTTCAATTGTTAACTTGGGTTCTAATGAAACTCGTCAGTCGATAACGCTTGCGGGGATTTTCAGCATTTAAGTTACCTTTGTTTGATACAAGTGTATTTACGCAATTTGAAAATGGGTCACGCGGCTTTGTGGCATTATTTTAGAAATCTCCCGCACTCCGCATGCGGTATCTAAAACGTAAATGACGAAATCATGCTAAAATAAAATATTACTTTTAAGTGTATTTTCTAGACCAGTTGTCCTTCAAGGCGTTCAATTGGTATAAAAGTTACACACAAATGCGATTTTGCTGACAGTTTCAAAATTAAAATGCTTTGATTAATCGCAAATTAATTCAGGTATTAATTACGTAAATGTTGAAAATGATAATTTATGTGTTCGTCACTCAATTAATTTATGACTCAAATTAATTATATTCTCTTTCATATAAAATTCAAATTAAGTGCGTTTTAATTAGATTAATAAAATGACATTGAATCTATTGATTACCTATAATAAAATTTTTGAATGTCATTAAATACTCTTAAAATAAAAAAGCAGAGATTTAATTTTAAATGACTAACAGTTTTATAAGACAAGATAGTTTGTTGACGATATACAGTAATACCCCGCTTTACGCGACTCCGTTATGTTTCACTATAACGCGAAATTCAAATTTCGAGCTCAATTGCCCCGCATTATGCGAAAGAGTGGTTATAAACATAATGTAGTCATCAACTTCTCTAAAGTCGCGGGAATTTCAGTTTTTTCCGGAACGTATCACTCGCGTAAAGCGGGGCATTATTGTAAATAAATAAAAATTATTGCTGTAGTTTCCACAATTTTCAGTATAGATAGATTTTTTAATACAGTTAATTTTTAAAGGCATAAGAATATGACAGATCTACACATTACAACTACATAATATTAATTTAAAAAACAAAAGAAATTCTACACCCCAATAATTTTTATTATTTTATTACTGTTACAAACATATCCCTAAAACAAATTATATACAATATACATATTACATATAGGTATATTTTTTTATTAAACTTTCTGGCTTTATGTATTGTTTTTATTATTTTCATTTAATTTATTTCAAAGATAAAGAAAATTAGTGAAGAGTATGTTAAAGTTTACACATCGATCGTCTGGAAAATGTAATTTTGTACCAGAACTATACAATAAAATATCACGTCACTACAACAAAGTAGTTTAGACACAATGTTAAGTGTTAACCACTACAAACTACAAAGGCATTTGGATTTAATTAAATTTTGTTTTTGAAAGCCTCTCGTGACAACGCTTGAACGCTTTCCTCAATAGTGTTTCGTTACTTTGTTTAGTTTATATAATTTTAAAATAATTAATTTTTGAGATATCTATATGTACCTACAGAAAAATTGATATTTTTAATATGCCTCAGTCTTTTTATACCCACGTTTTGTCCCCTTTCGGTTTTTACCAAAGTACAAAGTTACATAAAACCGTAACCAGAAAATGCTTTCACAGAGCATTTTTCTGCAAAAAAGTAATTTTGATTCAATCTTAAAACACAACAAGCAATTTTTCAAAATAAATGTCTTTAAACATGCAAAACCCTATGTCTTATGATGTAATAGTAACAAATTAAAATTATAATGAAAAAATTGCCCTATTGTAAGTAATAATAGAGTTTCGATATTAAAATATGACTATACCTTTGGCCTTTTATAACTCTATTTTTAGCGCTAATCATTATTAGGAAACATTAAGAGATTTGTCACACTAAATGCGTCTCGCGGTCCGATTAAAACAAAACAATATTCATCAAAATGCGGGGCAGCAGTAAAGGACATCGATTTTCCTGACCACCGCCGCACCGGTCTGTGGGTGCTATCTCCTCGGTGAGAGATCAAGTTATGCAATACATAAATATAGTCGCTAATAATGTGATTCGCTTAACCGGACCGCAAAACGCATTCAGTGTAACAAATCCATAACTGATTTTCACTTAAAAATAACTGTCTACATGACGACGCGTTTTACTTAAAATAGATCAAAAATTACTGAGGCAGTATATTCACTAATACCTATTAGGTAACTAATATATGAATTACAATATCATTAGTGCTTTTTTTATAATATAGTAAGGTCCTTATTCAGAGGGGTTACTCAGGCATACTCGAAGTTTCGTGATACGGCTATCACCTCTGTAGTTTAAGAGAAGTCCTGTCAAACGTCAGTAAAAGAAACCCTGAGTAATTTCATGAATAATTGCGGACCTGTAAGTGTTCTTGAGTAGGAAACGCCGGTATTTTCGTCGGAAGTCCGTGCGCCTGAGTAGCCCTTTCAAACTTTGAAATGAAAATCGTTTATTAGCATAGGCACTAAAGGCGTGCGCTTGCTCATCGTCAGAATCTATAATGGTTTCGGAAAGGCGTATGACGAGAAGAAGACCACAAGAAACTCGCCTTACTTGAAACAGGAGCGTTTATTATTAGCATAGCGTCACTTTTTTCTTGCGGAATAAACGACGTACTAAAGTACAGATTCTATACTCAAGTAAAGAACAGATGATTACAGATAAAACTACGCTCGAGTCTTGTTTCTGAATACGGACGTAAGTCTATTCAGGAAGACATGAGTCATGCCCAAACAATACATCGTATAGACTATAGACTATCTTACCAGTTATAAATGGATGTAGTGTTTTACATATTAAATATCTAAGGTCAAGTATCTAAAATTACTTAGCGTATAATGTTATAGGTATTATGTATAATATTAAGAAATTTATATACAATTATTATACTAGTATTAAGCTAAAGAGCGATTTCAGTTTATGCTGGGCTGATAAGACGAAATACAAATCACTGCACTGTGATACTATCAACTATCTCCCTCTTTCATAGTTCGGTTAGTAAATTTCTTTACTTGACAACAATAATATTACTACTAAATCCAGGCAAACTCATATATGAAAACGTCATCACAGAGCCATTTGTTCCGGCACGTATAATTACAAGAGTTTTTGGCAAGACTTGTACAAAACTTTTGAAGCTCTAATTACACCGTTTTCTGTATTATCATTGCTAATTTTCGCTGCTTAGACTAAATTCGTTATTCAAAACGTCTTCAAGTAAAATTTAACCAAACCCTTTAACAGTTAATTTAACACTCAAAGAAATCACATAACAGAATATCCTAATATGCAATTCTTCATTTCATATAATAGTATTTAATTAATTTGATTACAGTTATATAGTTTATCATTATTTCTATTGTGCTTGATTTATACCTCATTAACTATGCAGTTAATAGGTAGTTTTGTTTGACAAATAGACTGATGTGTTTATCGTACATATGATGAACTGACTACTCCTACTATGAATGTTTAATAGGAACATTGCATTATTGAGTTTATTCGTTTAACAAATGACACTAAATATACAACATATAGATACCTATATTTTAAACATATGTAAACGAAATTGGGTTAATGAGATACTAACTTGACACTTGTAGTTCGTTATAGCACTCAAATGAAACTGTTAAAAGAAATGTCTTTGTACAAGTTATGAATGAATAGCATGATAATATTAGCCGAAAATAGTTTTTTTTTTTTCAAAATTAAATTCTACAAAGGTTCATGGTACACACGCCCAAATCTCATTAACTCGTATACAACAGTCTATGAACATAAGCGTTAGGTTGTTTATGTGATACTAAATTACGTTTACAGAATTATTTGACAAAAAAAAGATAGTACTAAAATTAGAATTCTCGAAAAAAGAAGGACTTATACTGAAATCGTTGTTTCATGGGGGTTGGCATAAAGTCATATAATAAGCTGCCCGATGATATTAGTAGCCTCCCTCTTTGTCAGTTCAAGAAAATCGTAAAAAGCAAACTTATTCAAAAATCATATTACACGTTAGATGAATATCTTACTGATAAAAAAGCTTGGACATAATCTATGGCAATTTATGTTTACCCATAGGTATATAATATATAGGATGACATGAATATATAAATAGGATGACAATGCCCCTATACAGCAGCTATTCTTCTACATCATAGTAGATTTATTATATATTATTATGACATTAGTATATAAGTGGACAATGCCAGTATACAGCAGCTAAATCAAATTGATAATTATTGAATTAATAAATTTATTTCATTTATATTTGTATATGTATTGACGAGTAAAAGCGCTCTATTGGAGCCCATTTGCTAAAAGTAAATAAATAAAAAAAAATAAAAAAAATAAAAGAAAACTACGCTGAACGAGCAATGATCCATTTACTTGAATTTTTTAATCATAATAATGTTTTTTTAAGCTAAATGAAAATATAGAATACGTAATCCATCAATATGCCGTATAAATTGAAATGCGATCCTTCCAAATCCTCAATTAATTTTAATTAAAACGAGCAAATTTTCTTCCGTTGACCGGTACACATAACAAATAGATTTACACAAGGGATGTGAAGTTATTTCAAACAAATTCCTCTTTTAACCCCAAAATCGGCACCAATTTTGTTGAGATATTTCAACGATTTATTTAACGGCCGGCGTAGGTGCAACAAATATATAGTGGTCCATTTATTTTATTGTTAAGGTTTATATATTTTCTTGTTTCTTTCATAATAAATCGGTATTTTTTTCTAGTTCAACTATAGATATATAACATTTTAAGTTAATTCGTATAATAACAACTAAATATCTTAGATTAATTTAGATTACTATATAATTATACAGACGTATTTAATTAAAGTTCCAGCGCACAACAAAGTTTAAAACAAAACGTGGCTGCCAAATTCAATAAACAAACAAACTTCTCGGTGAATTTTGATAAGGGATAACCTTTTCACGAATTTCTGCATAAAATGTTTAATTCTGTTTAACATTTCGTTAAAAATCATATCGTTTTCTTTTTGTTATTTGCTTATAAATAGATACTTTTTAAGTTGCCGGATAAGATTCAAGTAAAATGTACTACCTACAATAACGGCTACCAATCAAAAATACTTATACCTACTATACAAGATGATAAGAGTACGCAGTCCAAGTTGAAATATCTAACTTCTCTCATTATAATGGGCTACTTTCTAACTAATTCATACAAAAAATCACTTCATCGGTATTATAGTTGAAAAGAGTTATATTGTACTACCTCTAAAGATAACTAACATGTGCCTATAACGTCTCTAAATTTATTTACCTATATTATTATTTTTTTTAAATAAAGAATTAATATATTAATATTATTTGTCGTTTAAAAACAAACATTTAACGCCGTGAATCATGATTAAACAGATATAATGATGCAAATCTATTACCGACCACTCACACGCGATATTATGCTTCACGCTCTAATGGGTGTTAGGCGTTTTCAATGTTAAAATTCAATCAATTTTCAGATAATGCTTAATTTTCCTATCCCCTACGCCAGAGCCATCAAATTGATATCTGAAGGAGCCTATTTATTCATATCACATCTACCAATTATTAACCTACATGTTGCTAGCTGTAGCCGCTGTTCAGACTATCAATTTCGGTAGATTTCAATTGTTTTCTCTATTTAGAACATCATGCATTGTTCAATAATTTTTACGGATCCAACGTAACGTAATGTTACAGTAAACTAATTAATATATAATAATATTTAGCTAGATATTGAACTAAACATGATGCTCTATTGTAACATAGAGAAGGTGAAACTTAGAATAGAAATTAAGTAAATTTATAGGCATATAAATTAATAGTTTTAGATATATATTACATACTTATCTGTGGATTAGATTAAGTTATCTAAAACGAGTGTTTTGTTTACGGTAAATGTAATATAATTATTATCTATTGGTATATGTGATAGTCCTTAGAGTAGCTTTATTTATAATAAATAGGTCAATGTAATGTAAAATATTTTTGAAACCAAGCAACGTCTAAATAGAAATGATTGACAGAATACTTTAGTTGTTTCAATGCAATTATTTATATATAAAAAGTTTTAATAATATTATTAATTTGTTTTATTTACATATAAAAGGTATTTTTAGAGTTTATTTTGAATGATATCAAATCTGAAGAGTATTATTTACATCCATCCAGACTAATACAAGCTGGAATTTCTCCTGGCGAATCTTAACCGCTTTCTACTTTTAACCATTTGAGCTGTAGACTTTTTATAAAACTAGAAACCCTCTAAGCGTATATTACTTTACTTTTGCTCTCAAATTCTACTACAAAAATAAATTAAGTATAGATATTCACATAACCATTCAAATATTATCAAAGATGTCATTTACGAAATGAATTTCACTATAATTTGTCGGCATTACTCCAGTAAATACCTATAACGTATTTAATTAACTGATTTTGGCTGATGAACGTTCGTAATTAGTTAAATTTGCTCGTATAGGGGAAGTTTTGGTTGATATATGTATACACGTACGGATGTATAGTACACAGTTGTACCTTGATAGCGTACCTGAGCGTTTATATAGAATTATTCCAAAACCGCAATATCAAGTACGATCACGTTTACAGCTCTGATATCAGAGAAAGGTAGGATTTTGTCCATAATGAGGGGTCCAGTATTTCATCGCACACTACCTGATGTTAAGTTAATGTCAGTTGATGAAACAATCATCGTCTAGCTAGACCAGTGTTACCCAAAGTGGGCCCCACGCCCCACAGAGGGGCAATTTTATTGTTAAGGGAGCCAATTCGAAAATGGACTCGACACGAGTTTAATCCTTTCTCTCCGGGCCATTTAAATGCAATACTAGATTTCGGTGCCAAATTTAACGAAAAAAGCAAATTCTTAAATAATTGCGGTAAATAATTCTTAGGTATAATTTCGCTTGACGAGACTACAATATCAAGTGGGTGTTTGGTTACATAAGTGGGGCATGGCACAAAAAAGGTTGGGAAACACTGGTCTAGACTGTCAGGCAAACTCTTTTCGAAACAAATTCCGAAAAGCGTTTACATACTTATTATTAATTCATGTTATGCCAATTCTCTTTGAATGCTAATCTCAAATCCCTGTATATTGTTGATATTGCTTCCCTATTTATACAGGTGTCCAAAACGAACTAGTCAAAGCGAAGATAAGTTTCTTGACTTAAGAGGGGTTACATTTAGGGTTTGAATGTCACGTGATAATTGTAGTTAAATGACGTGATAAAAAGCTATAATGGAAAATCCTAAAACTATATATACTTATATTAAAAGTAATTCTAATTAAAAAATACTATTAAGGTTTATTTGTAACTAGCTGACCCGGCGAACTTTGTTCCGCCTTAGAAGGAATAAATAAACAGATTTTGGATTTTTACTGATGTTTATTAATTTCTGACAAAATTTATAGTTATGAAATTTTCAACCATACTTAACCATAGACAAAATTACATTTAGCTGTCACTTGCGTTTCCTTATTCCATCTCAGATACGTTTTTGCTATATCACGTTTTATAATGACTTTTGTTGCATTATGAATAAAATATAAATGCAGTTTTAACATGAAAAGCTGTTTATTTTTAATTACAATGACATAAGTGGCAATAGTATTTTAAGCCTAGAATATTAATTATGTAACATTACTCCTCCTGAAAGCTCAATATCTGAAACGCGCAGGAGGTTTACGTCGTTGTGTGGAACGACGTAGTGCCTCGTTTAATGCTGCAGATGTTGAGGGTTGAGGCTCCCGCTGTTCAAGATCCTACTGTTGAGCGTTAGGAGATCCAGCTGATTTGTCTCCGTGTCCATCTGATAAACTTTGTTGTGTGATTTGAGTTGATGCACCAGGTTGATAAGTCATCGTGTCCGGTAAAACATGACCATTGACATTATCCCTACCTCGTTTTGATCCACGACTATAATAGGAATAATTCTTCGGCCTCTTGTTGTTACTCACAGTATCGTTTTTCGTTTCCAAACTGTTATCGTTACGAATGACATCATTATCATCGTTGTTCTCATCGTTAGTTTCCTTCGCCTAAGTTGATCAAAGTGTTTCCGTTTGATTACTCCATTGTTCATTTCAACTTGATAGGAGTAAGGCCCGGTGCGTTTTGATGTAATCCCTGGTTCAGAGCCTTTCCCTATAAATTTGTTAACCCAGACTATGTCTCCAATCGAATATTCTTGTGGAATAGTTTCTTTAACTGATGGCCTGAGTTCCTGGAATAACCTAACTCTTTTAAGATCTTCCTTGATGCTTGGCTTTAGAAGATCAAACGTAATGCGCATTTATCTTCCAAACAACATTTCGCTTAGTTGGTATCATTACCTTAGTTGGCGAATCTTTTTTATTCACTGGATACGTTTGGTTGCTTTCATTGTCGCTAGATTCGCTAGACGTGTTGTGTAGTGCTAGGCGTCTCGTTCGAAACTATTTATGCATTGATTTGCCGCTACTAATGCACACTTTTGAGAAGTGGTTGTTCTTCCCGCATAACCTACAGCGTTTGCCTCTGGCTGGACATTCCTCTAAATTATCGTGATAGTCTCCAAGGGTGTTCCCAAATTCGCAATAACCAGCAAGGCTACGTAGTTGTAAAGAAAACTTGTAGATTGTTTCACCTTCTTCCCGATGTCATGTTTCTCGACACTTTTTCTGAGAGTACGTACGTTTTCTTGCCATAATGATTGTTCAATACAATACTTGCCGATAGACATTGTTATTTGCATTATGAATAAAATATAGATGCAGTTTTAACATGAAAAGCTGTTTATTTTCAACTACAATGACATAAGTGACAATTGTATTTTAATTATGTAACAATTTTTATTCCCTTTGACGTTTTATGTCACGCCACACGGGAACGCGGTCGAACGGGATAAAAAGTATCCTATCTCCGTTTCCTGGTTCTAAGCTACCTCCTCACCAATTTTCAGCCAAATCGGTTCAGCCGTTCTTGAGTTATAAATAGTGCCACTAACACGATTTTCCTTTATATCCAACGGGATAAAAAGTATCCTAAAACCTTCCCTCACTTATAATTAGTGTAACTAACACAACTTCCTTTTATATATATAGATTAAAAACTGTACAAAGAAAACTTTACTAACTTGTAGTCATGGAAGATAATCAATCTAACGTCTAACTGATTTACATTTGTAAATAATAAATTATATTTTATTTATTTTTTATTTTTTTCTTTTTATTTTTTTTTGTGTGTATATTTATTTGTAAACTAACTAACCTTCAGTTGGGTGACGAGTTGATGGTTGTAATTGAATTGGACTTCATATATATTATTATTATTATTCTTTATATATATATATATATTTTGTAATTATTATTATTATTCTATATATTTTATTATACATACAGTATGTCTGACATAGATAATATATCTTCTAGTTCTGAGTCAGATGTTTTTTTCTCTTGTGAATCTTCAACTGATGGGTTTGATGTTAGTGTGGATGCTGTTCATCTTGGCGACCTTATACAGGACACCTTTTGCACTTATCCAAATAATTTAAACGTGTGCCATATAAATGCTCAAAGTATACCATGTCACTACTCTGATCTTCTCACAACATTTAACAGTGAGAGTATTCATGCTGTTTTAGTATCAGAAACTTTCCTCAAGCCCTCTCTTCAATCAACTAGTTATTCACTGCCTGGCTTTGTACTTGTACGTAATGATCGTATTGGAAAGCGGTGCGGTGGGGTTGCTATATATACGTTCCAATTTCAAATACAAAATTATTTCTCAATCTCCTTCAAACTATACTAGTTCCTCTGAACATCTATTTCTGGAAATAATTTTGAAAAATACGAAGTTTTTACTTGGTGTCGTTTATGCTCCACCTACAGTGGACTACTTTGCCGCGTTGGAAATTCTCCTTGAGACTCACTTACCTTCATACGAACACAACCTGATTATGGGTGATTTCAACACCTGTCTCTTGAAGAATGATAACCGGACAAAGAAGCTGAGGCATATTTCGACTTCGCTAAATGTTACCATACTTCCTCTAAATTCTACTTTCCATCTTAATAACTGTAACAGCCTTCTCGACCTTATTCTTACTTCTAATCCTGAAAGGATCGCCTCTCATGGTCAACATTTAGCGCCTGGTTTCTCTCACCATGATTTAATCTTTGCTTCGTACAAAATTAAAGCACCCAAATACAAGCCTAAGGTTTTTCTTCAACGTAACTTTGCCAGGATGAATCTGGAGAAACTCTCTAGCGATGCAAGTAATACTGACTGGAATACTGTCTTCGCTGCTGATGCTGTGGATGATAAAGTCAATGTCTTTAACAAACTTTTAATAAAACTATATGACAAACATGCTCCAATACACCCAGTTCGAATGAAAAGACCTCCTGCCCCGTGGCTGAATGACGACATTCGAAAAGCTATGAGGTGGCGTGATTCGCTGAGACGTAAACACAAGAAAACACCTAGTGAAGTAGCTTGGAATAATTTCAAGTCTGCAAGAAATCGTGTAAATCAGATGTGTAGGAACGCCAAACGCCAATATATCCACAAAGTCATTGAAACTTGTACTCAACAAAATATTTGGAAATTTTTAGGCACTCTTGGACTTGGAAAACCTAAGGCCGGATTGAATTACCCCGATCTGAACCTTAATGATCTTAATCTTCACTTCTCCTCTATTCCTATAACTATTAATTCTTCACAGAGAGATACTACTATCAAACAGATAAATCAAACCTCTCCCTAATATTACTAGCTTTCAATTTCATGCTGTGTCCGTTTCTGAAGTAGATAAGATAATTAAATCTGTGGTTAGCAAGGCTGTTGGCTTTGATGATGTGGGCCGTGTCCTTCTTGTTCCTATTCTTAACGTCATTCTTCCTGTTCTTACTCACATCATTAATTCTTCTCTTACCTCTGGATGTTATCCTGAAATATGGAAAAACGCCCACATAGTGCCTCTCCCAAAAAAATCTAACCCTACTGCTTTTAGTCAACTTCGTCCTATATCCATCTTACCTTATTTATCTAAAATCTTAGAGCGTGTGGTACACCAACAATTCAGTCTCTTTCTCATTAAACACAATCTGTTAAATCCTTACCAATCTGGCTTCCGACCGGCCCACAGCACCACCACAGCACTCATCAAAATCACTGATGACATCCGGTTGGCTATGAATGACAAACAACTAACACTGTTAACACTGCTGGATTTCAGCAGTGCTTTTAATTGCGTCGATCACGACATACTCATGGCGATACTGCGATCTCTTAATATTTCGGAAAACGTGACGCAGTGGTTTTGCAGCTATCTCTCTGGACGGCGCCAGCGTGTTCGCCTGGACAATGTCTACTCAGACTGGTGTCCGGTGAGTGCTGGTGTCCCGCAGGGTGGGGTACTATCCCCATTATTGTTCTCCTTATTTATTAATAGTTTAGTTCAAGTCATTACTTTTAGTTCCTACCATCTGTACGCGGATGACTTGCAACTGTCACTAAACTTCAGTCTAGAAAACCTCAATGACAGTATCAGCATGATGAATAATGATTTGGAGGCAGTACGTGTACGTTCAGGTGAGCTTGGACTCCTGGTTAACCCGGCGAAGACTCAGGTCATGTTAATGGGTACGAGATACATGCTGGACAGAATTGATCTGGGATCTATCTCTCCACTCACTTTTAACTGTACATTGCTCCCCTTTTGTCAGCATGTTAAAAACCTCGGTCTCCATATGACCTGTGATTTGTCTTGGGAATGCCACGTGTCTGAGGTCAGTAAGAAAGTGTTTGCCACTATGCATTCGTTGAGGCAGCAGCAGCATTTCATACCTTTTGAGGCGAAACGTATGTTAGTCACCTCCTTGCTACTTCCAATAATAGATTATGCTGACATCTGTTACACCGACATCAGTGAAGAATTGCTGAATAAATTGGATCGCCTTTTGAATCTGTGTATACGCTATATGTACGGCCTGAAAAAATATGATTCGTTCTCGCAGGTCTGTACATCTTTTATCTTTCCTCTATAATATTCTCTTCAATCCTATGGCTCCCTCTTATCTTAAAACTCGCTTCCAATTTCTCTGTGACTCACACAACTGCCCCCTCCGTTCTACTCATAACAACCAACTTAAAATACCGGCACATGCTACGAGCCGGTATTCAAACTCCTACACCATATCTGCAGCCCGCCAATGGAACATGCTACCACTCAGCATCAGACAGGCTCCATCGATTCACATTTTTAAAAATCTTCTGAACAAACATTTTAGTATAAAACAAAATATCTCTTAATTCTATTATTTATTTAATTTACTTATAACCTTTCTTGATAAATATGTATGTATTTAATACTATGTAAATAATATGTATGTATATATTATTAGTTATTATGTTATGTAATGTATGTATTGTGTATATTTAGTTATTATTTTCTTTTCATTGCACCAAATATCACCGCTCACATCGACAAAGGTTAGCTGGTAGATAATGCCGATGGCATTAAGCTCGCCTATGCATAAACAAATATTACTGTTTTTTTTTTGCAATAAAGAATTTATTTATTTATTTATTTATTTATTAAAATAAATATTGGAAAAAACAAATGTTTATATTTGAGTAGTATTTTAAATGTGTGTGGGTCGTATTTACGTCACAAAAACATTTCAAGCGCGATAAACAAACTTAAAATGGATTCTTATTACTGACAAATATAGCATTTGCAAACTTAGAGTTTTATGATTGTTTCTTCTAATTATAGGGTGTCAATTCGATTCTTATCATTGGCAGCTCTAGAGCAGCGGTTCTCAAACTCTTTTGGCGAAGGAAAAAGTCTTAATATAATTATAAAAAACTGATTTATATGTATTTATGAATAATCATATTGCAATGTAATATTACGTAATATTTAGATGTAACCTTATAATCTCCCTTTGGTAGGTATTTTTTTGCAGTATTTTAGCCCTAGGGTTCTGCAGAACTGTTGCGAATGTTGAGAATGGTTGCTCTAGAGTGTTAAAACGATATGGATTTCAGGAATAGGTCGTCTAAACTGAATACATAGCTTTATCTATAGTTCTGTTGCTAGCCTATTTAGTGTGGTGAATCTACAGCGAACTTTAGCTGGTCGACTTCATTATCGTTGTTTAGGTTTTCTTTTGTTTTTATACGAAAAATGTAGACGTCATTATGTCATTGTAAGGATTACTTATTTGAAGTGTCAATAAGTAGAAGAGCATAAAGAGTGTTGTGAGGTTAAGGAACAAAATAGTGAATTTTTTTTTTAATTATTAATTATACCTAAGCAAGAATGTACCTACTAACAGTATATTGTTATAGGCTATGATTGGCGAGTTTTTTGTGATTTCTTCTCGTCATATGCTTTTCCGAAATCTTAGTAGATTCTGACTAAACGCAAGAGCCTAAGCGAAATAGAGATTTTTTTTATTTTGATTTAATGTTAAGATTCTTGATTTTGAACCTAGGGTCCTAATATATCTTAATAAATTGTCAATTGACAAAGCTTTTTACACTATGAATGAAGCTGCAAATGACAGTCTGTGAAACCTGATTGTGTCTAGTAGTTCATATTTGTTGTTGGAGTGAGTAGAGGGCGCCGTCGTCATTGCTGCATTGTTGTATTGATAAATACAGTTATATTTTGACAAGTCTAAGTGTTCCAATAGGAACCTACGAATGACGGATTAGAAATAGAAATTTAATATGGTTTGATTTAAAGTTGAATAAGGACATCGACTAACTATAGTTTCCTATTTGAAAATATGAATGAAATGTTATGAGCACAGCTGTGTGCGGATCGTCGGGCAAATGCCGTCTGCTACCATCGATTAGGATAACTCCACGCACGAAACTTGCATGGCGATATCTGGTTATAAGAAAAATTACTTGTTCGTATATTTTGAATCAAATTAGAATCCAGTTTGAAAACTTTTATTTGTGTATACGTCTCAAACAATATACAAACGATTACTTTCTGAATTTGCAAACGTTAGAATCTAGATTTCTGAAATAAAACCCAGTATATGTTTTATTAAAATATGATATATTTCTAGTGCACTTTTCCTTTGTCTCTCATGTTTATTCTTGAAACATTATTTAAAGCAAATATATTATGTAGTTTTCTTTGTTGCCATGTCAACTTTTAGAATTGTCAGGGAATATAAGATGAGACATTGATTTAAGTACATATAAAAAATGAGGGTACTTCATGATAAGATTGGTTAACTGCTCAGAAAACGTGTCTGCAGGAGAAAGAAAATGGATGTTGTCGAGATGACGGATGCTCCATGGTTTTTATGAGAATTATTAAATTAACCCTTAACGAAGTTATGAAAAGTCGACAATTAAGTAATATTTTGGGTAAAAATCACCCTTAAGCAAACACATGGTTGTCATTTAACGTAAACTTTCTTCCCCCAGTTCTCAAACCTTAGTCACCCCAACCCTTATAATGTAATCAGCACGCATGCGCGGAGAGAACGCGCCGCCACCGCAGTCCTTACTTGACCGCCTGTTGGAGTGCGCGTGTGTGTTTTGAAAAAAATATTTGAAAAAAAAAATTAACCACGTTTTATTAACGTGTACTTGTGTGCGTGCGTATATGTTAAGCTGTGATTGTGTGTGTCGAACAAGTTGTAAAATCATGTAAGCATTATTTTGTTGGTTATTTGCATGAGTCATCATGTGGGGGATGTCTTGTAGGCATGAATTGGCATGAGTCCTTTTTCCTCGTGTGAAAGTTCCTTAAAGTCATGTGTGAAGAAAAGATACGCATGTATTTTTCAAATGTTTTATTTGTATTGTGTTTGAGGCAATTTCTTTTAGACGTAAAAAAACCGTGTTTGAATAAAAATGTATCGATTGAGATTTTTTAATGAGCACCAATATGTTTCAAGTTCATGTGCGGTTGAAGCCGTTCGACATTGAATATTCTGGTATATATATATTCATATTCTATCAGTTTTGTTTATATATTATATTTCTATCTCTATTATCTTTCTTCATACTATATACATCTAGTTCAGTAACCGGGGTACCTAGTATGACAGGTTTCTAGTACAGGGGCCCGTGCTATTTTTATGTACTAAAATTCTTTATTAATAAACTTTCCTTATTTTTTTATTCTTATGGGTAACAATTTTTTTTTAATTCATTGCAAATATGTTTTATTAGTGACTGACTTTTGTATAAACAATAACAATACTAACAATAATTAAATTCTAAATGAATTATAACATTTGACAATATCACCGCAAATACAAACAACAGCCCTGTTTGTCAAATTAATTAATTATGCATCAATTCGTGCTGTTTAATTAACGTCGACAAACAAACGAATGCTATTAAAATTGTTGCTATTATTTTAATATTAAACTAATATATTATATTCATTACTTAACGGAACATATATATTTTATTTTATGTGGTACAACACAATTAAACAACCTTTTTTTTTAACAAAAGGCTGCACTACATTCGATTATTTATTAACAGATTGTCAGTTATTTGATCTCTTTTTTTATGATTAATGGTTTATAATCATTAAAAATTGATAAAAATGTAACTTGGCACACCATTACAAAGGAAGTCATAATAAAACTTCACAAAAATAATTGACAGTACCAATCTATAGCTAATCAACTGCAATGCTCAAAAGCAATGAATTTCCATGCTGACTTTTTGATTTTTAATATTCTCTTTAAAAAAGGAACGCACATCGTTTGTTTTACCTTCGTATAATGCATTTTTTGTCATGTTAAATTGTTCAAAATAAATAGTTAGGTTTAGCAATAGCTTACGATAAAACTAGGTCTGAATTTATTTCATAAGAGTTTTGTAATTATCATTGCTGATAAAATGAAACTTCTGTACGGACAATCTTATATTGTATTTATTACCTAACGTGACCATACGTCCCTTTTTAAACAGGACCTTCCCCTTTTGAGGTTATCTGTCCCGGTGTCCCCGAAAAAAGCTCCGGGACGCAAAATTGTCCCGTTTTTAACGTCTATAACTACATCATGTTGTAAAAAGTAACCGAATGCAATAATCTAAGGTAAATTATATATAAAAGCCAAGAATTTTATTCTTACTTAAAATCATCACTGCATTACAACAAATTTGTTCCTATGAAAAATATAAAAATAACTAAGCATTTGTATATAATTACTTTTTTAATTTGTAATAAATAATATTTTGATAAATAAAATAAAACGTCACGTTATTTTTACCTGGATGACTAATCAGACGTAAATCAAGTCTTTCCTTCCTAATCTTAATTAATTTTTGAAATAAAGTGATATACGTGATATATGCTTTTATAGGGGCGTTTAAAACACGATTGAAATCCCGGCCCTATTTATGCATACATTTCTATTAATATAAACGTATTTTTATATATAGTCATAAATGTCTAATAAAATTTCCTCTATTATCGCCTTGCTCGTTGCAAAGTGTAGGGAGGTGAAATTTAAATAATTTCACAATAAAAGATCAATCTTGTAAGAGAGCTTATGAATGGAATTGATATGACTAAGGGAGCCTATACTACCACTGTAATGATTTATATATTCATGAATATAGAGCTAAGGGAAGGTATTTGGAGAAAGAAAGGATGTTCTATTTTTAAGATAATAAATCATTTATATCGACGTGTTCACACTTTGTCACAGTTAAAAATAATAATAAACGGTTAAGCTTAACCCTTAAATGGACGATTTTTGTTTCACGTTTTAAAAAAATATATTTGTGTAATAGACATGTATTACTGTCTAGGAAAAATGAGTAAAAAAATCTAGACATGAATTTACTATACTTTTTTTTGCAATAATGTGAGTGTTGTTTAAAAACAACATTGTCCATTTAAGGGTTAAGCCGACGTTAAAAAAGTGGTCATTCTTACTTTAATTAAAATTAACACAGTAACTCCCGCTATTTCTCTTCTACATTTCTCTACATTTCTCGACATTTCAAAGTTGGTTGCCTGGAAGAGATCGCCATCTCCTTACTCACTTACTCTGTATTATTTTTTCTCTATTATCCCTTACTAATATAAATGTGAAAGTGAGTTTGTTTGTTACGCTTTCACGCAATAACTACTTAACCGATCATCATGAAACTTTGTACACATACTTTTGGAGGTTCTAGAAGTAACATAGGATACTTATTATTAAAAAAGAAATTATTTTTTACTATAGTTGTTGGCGATCGCAACCTCCTTTTGATTTTTATAAATTATATTAAGTTTTATAAAAAAATACGACTGCCAATGTCAAGCAGTCCTTATAAAAATTGAAAAGCAAAAAGTGGATTTTTCTTTTGCACGGACTCAAATATATAATATATTGCGAGATAGCAGCAATAATAGTTTCCAATTGACTATAGTTAGTATGATCTCTGATACTTATTTAATGACTATTAAATGCCAGCGAAGTCGAGGGTAAAAGCTAGTTAAGTAATAAATAAACCCCCATAAAATTATTTCATTCAGTCACGTTTAAAAATAGAAATGGTTTCGATAAATATATAAAGTTTTCTTATTTAAGAAGTTCAGCTCAGTGACAAAGGCAAGGAGGTTTCACTGCCAAGATTAATGTTGCAGCCTCGTTCCTCTGTTTGACAACTGACGAAGGTGCTTGCTTGCGCGCCTGTAACAAAGTATCGACACGTGGCATGCATTGTATAAATTGTTAAAAGGAAAAGGAATACGCTATATGGACAAGTTAGTGACGAGTAAAAATTATAATACAAAACATAAAAACTTCGACTCTATAGCAAAAAAGTGCTAACAAATTATTAAAGTAAAGTGAAGTAACAATATGATTTTCGATGGTCCCCTACTAGGCAATGGCTGTCACGTGGGACCGATCACTTACTATATTACAACTTTTTTAAATTCTAACTTTATATAAATTTTAATAAACCATTTCCAGTTGAACAACTTGCTTGATTCGTCATTTGGGTCTAATATAGCATCAGGGTCTCATAAACTGCTCTGTCTCTATAACTCTAGGCCAGCGGTTCTCAAACTCTTTTGGCGAAGGAAAAAGCCTTAATATAATTATAAAAAACTGATTTATATATATTTATGAATAATCATATTGCAATGTAATATTACGTAATATTTAGTTGGAATATTTGGATGTAACCTTATAATCTCCCTTTGGCAGGTATTTTTTTGCAGTATTTTAGCCCTAGGGTTCCGCGGAACACAACTTTGAGAATGGCTGCTCTAGGCTATTATATATATCTAATTATTGATATTGTTTTGTTATTTCGAATAACTTATGCCATCATTAACCTTGATAACGAGTGGTGGAAAATAGTTTTATTGTAATCTCAATTTAATTTAACCTGGAAGCACCACACTAGCATAATCACTACAAAAATATCTAAATTCACCTATGCCCTTTATGAATTAAAGAAAGCCACAATGCCTGTCACGGGACCCATCACTAGGCATACTATATAAATTTATGCCCATGCCTGGATGCAATACGGCATTATCTTATGGGGAAATAGCACGGACGCAGTGAAGGTGTTTAG
This sequence comes from Tineola bisselliella, assembly GCA_028551675.1. Classification (NCBI taxonomy): domain Eukaryota; kingdom Metazoa; phylum Arthropoda; class Insecta; order Lepidoptera; family Tineidae; genus Tineola; species Tineola bisselliella. Next base: position 37,846 of record JAPWLS010000028.1, on the reverse strand, counting down.
GACGCAAAAAAGGTGTATAAGGATACTGGCAAATATAGGTCCAAGAGAAAGTTGTAGGCCATACTTTGTTGAATATAAAATATTAACGCTGGTGTCTATTTATATTTTAAATACATGCATTTTTGTTAGGAAGCACATCCACTTGTTTCATGAGTACTAGAGACCCACAAATTTGAGGCCCAATAATATTTTGGCGGAGGATTCAAGCAAATTACATATGGTGAAGTCGGGTCCGTATAACATGTCAATAAATTTTTTTAATAATATTGTGCCAAGAGTTCTTAAACGAGATGAAAGCCTAACACAATTTAAAAATAAATTAAAGGCATATTTGATTTTAAAATGCTTTTATTCTATTGACGAATACCTCAAAGATTCGAAACAGTAAATGAGATTTAGTTTATTAATTTAAATTGTTTATTGTTATTATTATTATTATGGTTATTATTATTTTTTAATTTATATTATTATTGTTATTATTATTTTGAAATAATTGTGACATGCAATAAAAACATTTGAATTTGAATTTGGTGTCTAGACTGGATGTTTATGTACTACTATCTTTCATTCCACGTAATTGTACCTATGTGAAGTCTACTTTTTTTTAGTTATAACTGCATATGTGTAAGCAGTTACTGGTATTACTTTGAACCAAAAATACTGATGGTTAGTTATTAGCTCAGGATTACCGTCTTTTGTTTTTGTAGTCGTGATCTCGGCGTGACAGAGGCGTTTTTTTAAATTTTATTTCGGTTTAATGTTAGAGGTTTAAGTCAATCTTCTTGTTCTCGTTCAGCCTGTAGACAAAACTAAAAGAACTAACAGGAAAAGCGGTATTATATCGAGCATCCTATGCATTTTTTAAGTATTAAAATATTCAAATACCCTCTTAATAAATGCAGTTTAAGCGGTTTCTTTTGAAGATTGTTATTGAGATCTATCAATATTCATGAATCGCTGCTAAAACTTGCGACGTAAGCCATTATTGATATGCCTTCAAATATTGACGTACTTGGATTATTATTATAATTTTTGTGTTGTTAGAGATTGGTAGACTGAATAATAAAAATAATAAAAAAAAATATGTAAAATAGGATACGTCTTTATCTATTATTTGTTGTCTCTGTCGCACCACAGGACAAACTAAGTGTTTTTTTTAACATTAACCTGTTAACTGGGTATGACGAAATATTTCGTCATACAATAAAACCCACTGCAATGGGCATGATGACATTTTTCGTCATAGAAATTAATCGTAATATATTGAACGTAATATATTTTAAATATAAAATATTTTATCAAAATAAATAAAAACCATAAGTTAAAAACTATATTCTTTTATTATTTGAGGTGTGATATTACTTATCGCTGCGAACAAAAAGTCCCCATTCTGAAACGAGTTGAGCAATAGCTAATTCCCCGGTTAACAGGTTAAAAGAGGATAGAACTAGTTTATAAAATGATATTTGAAAACAAAATTTTAATTGTTTTTTTCTTTAAATTATTTATGTTAAATATTGTCTTTAATTTTCAGGTATGTATACTGGTTTATAATTTCATCAGAAGAGTAAGTGTTTGTTTTTCTCTTGAAATAAATCGATAACAAACTAGTGTTTCGTAAACATGAATTTCACAAGTGAGTGAAGTGACATTGTCGTCTAAATTTAGGTTTTTGTAGCTTTACATTATTTATCGTTGTATTATGTTCTAGTGAAAAAAAAAACCAACAACTTCATATCACATCTTAAATATGTATTAAGATTTTTGCAAATAGTTGGATGTTTTAGGCTAAACAAAACGAAAATTAATGTGTTAAAAAAACCTATTTAACATAATAAATGAAGGTTTAGTGGCGTATCAAATATCACACAAATTCCTCATTATAATTACGACATATTAATTAGTAATTATTATACATTAGACAGCGCTATACAGCGGCCGATAACACGCGGCTTGCGAACGATTACTTTTGGCCCGTGAATGTTTTGTAAATAAGTTATAATATATTTTGGTGGTTATTTTTCTAGCACTAAAGCCCAAACATAATGTAAGTATTACGTTAATATGACAATAGCGCCCCGCTTTTAGTTTATTTTGCCACCTTGTGGCCCTTGCCTCTATCAATTGACCGCTGCTCTATAATGTTGCGACATCTTGACCAATCACGTGACGTCTCTAGTGTTGTGTTTAGCGCGTAGTGCGGTTACTTGTTTTAATTGACTCTAATTGAATGATTAACTGAGAATTATTACCTATATTGAATTTTGTATTAGTGTAGTATTTTTTTTGTTTCTTTCTCAACTATAGTGAGGTTCACAAGGTCAAGTCAAATAACCCTTTGAACCCAACGAACTGGGCTCATAATTTCATTAACATACGTTTATTAATAGTAACAGCAAACAACGAATTTCATAATCTAGTTTATTCCGTGCGTTGTTACAGTTATGTTTTAGAATTTGGAAACGAGTTAAGGTTAGAGTGGGGTTCATGAGCGTAAGAAGCTGCTGTTGCTGTTACAGACAAAAATTATCCTCTTTGTTTCAGCTTGCTAGACAAGACAAGTTCTCGTTATAACCAGCTATTTCTCAGCTGATCCAGGGGGGCTACTCGGGCATAACCTCTGTAGCTTACGTGAATTTTGACTTATAAGCCCGTAAAAAGTTCTGTCAAATGTTCGTAAAATAAGCATTAAGTGGCCTATCCGCCGTGACGTCACTGTCAAATCCGTAATTTCGTGAATGATTACGGATCCGTAAGTTCCTGAGTAGGAAACTTCCTTATTTTCGTTTTGAAGTTCGTGCGCCCCTAGAAACGCAACGTGGTCATGTGTTAGATTTGAATGTGGTAGGATTTACCCCTGGAAGGTAGTTTGGACCGATAAGTATGAACATTTTTGTTTTTATCTTCATTTAAGTTTAAAAATATTTAACAGAAATAGTAATTTTCAGTTGTAGCATTCTCTGTTTAAAAACAACAAATACTTAGTTTGTTCGTGCGAATAGCCACCTAAGATTGTGATAGAGCTGAGGTTATTTTTTTTCACGAAATAACTCCCTCGTGGAATTTGCTAGATTGCGTTTATTTGGTTCCCTATTGTCGTATAAAGGGTAACTGTTGTTACATTGGCATATGTGAATACGAATTTTATTATATTAAAATTTGTTTACCCGTGAATTCAAGTCGGGAGTTGATGTTAGACGGAACTCTTTTGTTTTTAGGGCCTCTGTGTCCAGTGATCTGGGGGGCTACTCAGGCGCATGAACTTTGAACTGAATTACGTCAATAATTCACGGAATTACGGATTTGAGAGCGACATCGCGACGACTAGGCTACTTAAGGCTTATTTTACAGAGATTTGATAGGACTTTTCACGGGCTTATATGCCAAAATTCACGTAAGCCACATAGGTGACGGCCGTATCACGAGACTTCGAGTATGCCTGAGTAGCCCCCCTGATTCTAGAGGTTTTTATATGTACTTATTATCATTTCTATTGCCGTCTTTTGTTTTCCCTGCACACTGTTTTGCTTTGTGGTTCTTTTATATACATGATTTTCCATTTTGCATATTCTTTAGTTGCTTATTATTAAATCATTGAATTTTTCGTCGAGTTATTACACTGTCTAGGTTTAAAACTGATTTCTTGTAATAGTGATATCTGAGATTTATATTTTTTATTTGTAGGTCTTTTCATACACTTATAAAACAAAGTTTGGTTAATGGTAATTAATATTCCAACGCTCACGTGGGTATAACTTAATTATTGCGTCTCAGGACGTGGTGCCCTGACAAAAATCCACCAATCATCGGACACCAGACCAATGTGTTCTAACCTAATTGTATGTAACTAAACTGTTGTCTTTTTTAATACTACCCATTATTCACTCCTTTACCCTACGTGTCTTATATATTTTTCATTCAAATATTTTCCCCCTTTTTTCATCTGTGCAGTATATTTGCTTACGCAAGGACGGTTCCTGTGACAAGTTGTCATGAATAGTACTTCATATTACTGTGTTTTTCTTATTGGAAATAGTATCATTAAATTTCTTATGTACCTACGTTTTTTGAGAGGGTAGTTTTTAGTAGGTATGATTTAACTAATTTTTAATGTGACTTTAATCCGTTATTTTAAAAGCTTATATAAATATTCTAAATAAAAGCGATAATAAACCAGCCACATGTCGCTGGTATCGATTAACATGATAGGATCTGCAAAAATGCAAATTTACACTAGAGCCATTTAAAGTTCTCATTGTGCTTGCTTTGTTTGTGTAGATTCTTCGTTGTTGTATTGAGTATCTCAGAAACCATTGAGTTTTTTTTTCATGAGATGGAGAATTGTGTTTTGAAGGTAGTTAAAGAAAAAAATGTTAGTTCCAATATGCTAATAGGATCTGGCGGTATAGGTTTAAGACATTTATTTTCTCAAAAAGAACTATGAAAATTCACTTAATTGAGACAAAAATAAAAAATAATTATAAATAAACATAACGTACGTAGAATATTCATAACAAGGCATTTAACCCCATTATATGTATTTTTAAATTTAATTATATTTTTAATATTAGTAATATTAATCGGCAATTCATTATAGACCTGCGCTCCTTCCACCATAACACTTCTCTTTCCATAGCTATATGCTTTTTAAATTTCATAAATATAACCGCGTTCTAGCTGAACATTAAAACCTCTAGTTCCTTCGTTAACACTAGAACTACTAACTGGTCAATATGACCGGTTTCAAAAATTCTTCACAAGACTTTTATATACAACCCTTTTCGTTATTTTTTGTAAACGATACTGTTATTTACAATTCTACAATCAATTTATTGAATTATATTTAATACTTTGCACGCACAAGTCATCCGGTCATTTTGACCGGTTGGTAAAAATAGGTCATATTGACCGGCTCGTAGTTCTAGTGTTAAAATTGAGCAGAGATAGGGAAAATAGGAAAACCATATAAATTAGCCTCGTGTGAACCTTATTAAGCTTGTTCAATTCAATTCTACAAGAATAGATATAATCGATCATTTTACACGAAGGGGAAAAGGATTATTGTGTGGTAGGTAGCCTTGACATTAACGCTATTAATAGTTTCTGGGAAGTTTTAATGAATTTGTCTAATAAATAACTTATGTGGACGTGAAATGAATTTAAATGATGCTAGTAGATAACTATGTCGAGTCTATTTATAAAGGAAGAGGAAAGATGAACACTTCACGGCAGGTCTGTGGTTTAGTTTCTTTTGTCACGCCTCTACGTAGCAGTCGGTTATTTTATAATTTAAAGTGCGGTTAAAAAGTAATGTAAAAATTTATTTAATATTTTTGTGTCGTTTTTGGTAATTATAAAGAATACGTTTTTCTTAACACTAGAACTACCGGATGACTTGCGCTTGCAAAGTATTAAATATAATTCAATAAATTTATTGTAGAATTGAAAAAAAATAGAATCGTTTACAAAAAATAATGAGTAAGGTTTTACATAAAAGTCTTGTGAAGAATTTTTGAAACCGGTCATATTGGCCGGTTGGTAGTTCTAGTGTTAAAGGCCGCTCTTGTAAAATAAATTTATATTAAATGTAATGTATATATATTTTATTATTAGCTATAGGATATACATATATCATGTATATCTTGTTGTTTTAAATAATTTTTTTATTGCTTTAAAAATAATACTAATGCATACATAAGAGACAAATTTAGAGCAATTGGTGATCTTATCCGTGTTAGTATCGGGCAATGCAAAATTAATTATTATAAGAACGGTAACTAACGATAGTTGAAAATAGTAAAAAAGAAAACTAGTTATTTTGGAATATCTCCGTAGAGACGTTCTCTATTTAAGAAGTGTCCTAACTTTAAAAGTAAATCAATTTCTGTCCGCGAAAAAGAAATGGAAAAAGATAATGTTTTCAGTTTATTACTTTCTTGGGACTACGGTGTGTATAAGTGAGCTATTCTTGCTAAATGCAAAAACAAATTTCAAATTGAATTCGGTTATCAGATTTTTTTTTACTATATTTCTAATAAGAATCGAACAAAGTTAAAACGTTATATCGATTTTGTTTCATTTTTCTCATCTAAATGGATTTTCGTTCAATATTTTTAAACCATAGTCATTAGGCGCGTTTGGTGTCACGTTCTCGGTCATGTTTATCTGAAAATCGTTACCTTTCACGTGCCATGAAAAGTTAATGTTATAAGTCGTTATACTTTAAGCTTTTTACAATATATACTCGTCGACTAAAAAATTTTAATTGAAATTAATTGATCCAATTAAATTTAATCTGCACTATTAGGTGTGTATTAGAAACGGAATCAAATCGGAATTGAATTACAAGAATAGAGCCCCAAATGTTATAGTAAGTTGTGAAATAGGACAAACACGAAGGTGTATTTCGTTTATTTTCCATATAAATTCATTGCTTATTGGTTTTTATATTCATGGTGTTTTTTTTGTCTCTCAAAATATATTTTATGATTTATTTATTGTTAATTTTATGTATTTTTGGAATATGCTCCGTTTATACGGTTAATAAAATTACATCGCATTTATTATTTAATGCCATATCCCTACTATATAAATGTGAATGTGAGTTTGTTTGTTACGTTTTCACGCAACAACTACTTAACCGATCATCATGAAATTTTGTGCACATAGTTTTGGAGGTTGTAGAAGTAACATAGGATACTTTTTATTAAAAATTTATAATTTATTTTTTACAATAGTTTCCAACTGACTATAGTTTCAGCTGTTTGAAATTTTTCTATATTTATTTCCGTCTGTCATTTTTATATATGCAGTATAAAACTATTTGAACTTTTGAGGTTAGATTATATTGATTCATTTCTATTGAAATGATCTCTGATACTTATTTAATGACTTAAAAACTAGTAAGGACTATAAAAGTGTAAACAGAAAAGGTAATAGAAATTATAAGAAAAAAACGGGCTCCCGTCTGGAAAACCCAAATGTACATTCACGTGTGCGTTAAACGAATAGATTGAGAAGGCGTCTCCTCATGAATTCTTATAGTGCGAACCGCTATTTACTGAAATTGTTCGCTTTATATTGTCGGATATTACATCGCTCCCTACTTACCGTTGATGGGCATTGGGCATCCATCATGCAATTGTAACGGTTCTGTATGAGAGAAATACTTGGCTTTTGTGTCCTTTGACATTTTATTATTTTTGTTACGAAATGTTTATTGCTTTTTTTACTTTTAAAACTTTGTATGTAGTTAGTTATGTCAACAGGACGTAACATTTCATTTGTGTCAAATCTAATTCGTTAATGGGCGCTGAAATCATAACAATAAAATCCCTATTAATATTATAAATGTGAATGTGAGTTTGTTTGTTACGTTTTCACGCAACAACTACTTAACCGATCATCATGAAACTTTGTACACATATTTTTGGAGGTACTAGAAGTAACATAGGATACTTTTTATTAAAAAAAATATTTTTTACTATAGTTTCCAATTGACTATAGTTGCAGCTGTTTGGATTTTTTCTAAATTTATTTTTAATTTCGTCCACAATTTTTATATATGCAGTATAAAACTATTTGAATTTTTGAAATTAGAAAACATCATTGTATGTAGTAATTTTTAAAAATTGATAATCTCAGCCAAGTAATAAAATATAGTTATCATATTGATTCATTTCTATTGAAATGATCTCTGATACTTATTTAATGACTTAAATGCGAGCGGAGTCGCGGGCAAAAGCTAGTATTATATATAACGATTAGACCTAAGACGATAACAACTATATACTGTAGTATTCAACTTGTAAATTTAGTATATAAGTCAAAATCAAAATAAATAATCTCAATGAATGTGAGTTGTGACGATCTGTTACGAGTAGCTTTTGTGTCTGCTTTTATTTAACACTAGATTTACCTACCAGCTTAAATATACCTATTTCTACCAAAACCAAAAAAAGTATATATTTGTTACGAATATATATAAAATAATATAAAATTCATAAAACTAATTCTTCTGTTATAAAGTAAAGAAGATTAGAAGAATTAAAGAAAATGTTACGCACAGTAGGAATTTTATTTTGTTCTTGCATGACCAGTTATTTTGACTGGTCTGGTAAATCTAGTGTTAATAACCTGCCTTCAATTGCCGGTACAAAGAACACATATATATTATTATTTGTTTTAATGTATTTTTTCATATGTTAGGAACTAACAATAGAGGATGTTATTTTGTATGCCTAAGTTTTTTTTTTAAATTGTGGCTTTTATCTGATAAGGCATATCAGCCCCATCGTGCCTTACCTAAATCTACAAATTAAAGGAGAGGGAACCGTTGGTGAACCATCTTGCAGAAATCCCAACACGCATCCGATGCTGGTTCAGCCAGAATAGTCTGCGCTAAAATGACATCCAGCCCGCAATACCTAAGTTTTGTTTCGGAATGAAATTTTTACAGTTGCATATTTTAATACTAGAAAGACTGAACTTTAGTATATATGTACCTATATCTAGGTATAACACTTATGTATATACCATATATGAAGGAGGGGGAGGTAACTACTATTATCGATAACCGCATTTACATGTCGTACAAAAAGTCATAAAATTCTGTCATTATATACCTACATAGTTGTTTTTCTAATTGAAATCAAAAAAACAGTCAAAATGACTTTTTCGAGCAATCTAGTGTTAAAAGGTGATTGTCAATACTAATTAAGACAAGTTTTGGAGTTGATACTTTTAAACAAAATGGGAATTTGATTTATGTTTAGTAAAGTAAAGTAAAAACAAATTTCCACTAATAATCGATTTACTTGAAAATTTAAGTTTAAACTTCAAAACTTCGCTCTTCATTACTCCGATACTGTGGGCGCCTATTTAGCATAAAATTCCTATTTGAAGTCTAGAATACTAAACTTATTTGCTACCTGAAAGGCAATTTTGCTTTAAAATATAGATTAGGTTTTGCGCTGTCGGTCGTTTATTTAACACTAGGTTTACGGACGTTTTCTATATACCTACTTCTACTAAAACGCGTCAATTTGACGCATATCGTAGAGATAGGTATACCACATAGACAAGTTTAGTAATTCAACACTTTTAAAGAAAATAGACTTCAATATATATTTTCCTCGATCAATGAATAAAAGTCATACAAAGAGATAAAATAAAAATTTAAACAGTTTTTGGTAATTCTCTGACATAAGTCAAAATGCGTCAAATTGACGCGTCCCGTAAACCTAGTGTTAAGCGACAGTTTCTTGATAGTTGTGTAAAACTATTATTGAAGTCATATAGGTTGTGAATTAATCTAGTACAGGCATTGGGCCCATATCTAGATTATGATAAAGTGTTTGAGTAGTATAAATATATAAATAGTCAAAGAAAATCACCCTAAATTTTTTATATTTTCTTTTTTTTTCACAAATATAAACAAATGAATAGATAGTCTATTCATTTGTTTCCAAAATGAACAATCTTTATTTCACGTAGGCCCTTCTGGCTCTTGGGGTTAATAAGAATCTACTATGAATTTAGAATGGCATGTGACGTCAAGAAATCACAAGAAACTCGCCAATCATAGCGTGTTCAAGTAATGTCAATTAAGCTATAGCTATAGTTTACAAACGATAAGTAAAATCTATGAAAACAACAAGTATTATACGTTGAAATTCGTATTAGAATCGATCCCTCCAAAAACTTGGTAAAAGAGAAAATGTTTGTTTGATCCTTCTTATACCCTTGTTCCATGTTATAGGGATCAAAATTGGGACACTCTGAGCGTTGTATTAGCACTCTGTCTTCGCTCCGAAATACACGGAGCACCCGCCACGGTCGTTCAAACAAGGCAGTTCATTATTCTCCCTAAGGCCGGATCATGGTGCGGATTTGCCAAGTTGAATTCTTTATGAATTCACAGATTTTCGTCGAAATCAATTCCATTTACGTAATGGGTTTTGTTTAATGTTGGATGCATTTTATTGTTAATGGTGTTGGTGTATGATGGGGTCGAGGATTTTCTTGAGATGTCATTTGTTTGGTTGTTGTGTTGCTCCTGGGAGGCTACTCAGGCATATCCGAAGTTTTGTGATACGGCCGTCACCTCTGTAGCTTACGTGAATTTTGACATGTAAGCCCGTAAAATATCCTGTTAAATATCCGTAAAATAAGCATTGTGTGGCCTATTCGTCGTGACGTCGCTGTCAAATCCGAATTTTCGTGAATAATTACGTAAGTGTTCCTTAGTAGGAAACGTCCGTATTTTCGTCCGAAGTAGCCCCCCTGAGTCGTTTGGTTCAAAGAGAAGATATTATAAGTATAATGGCACATTTAAAATATGTTATTTATCTTTTATCAATCATTTTTTTGAATTCCATTAACTTGGAAAAAAACACATCAAAGAAAAAATAAATTGCATCTCGTGTTATTCTTTTTATGACGAAAATTGAGTTTGCGAAGTTAATGCATTGTTAAAGATGGAAGTTGGGATGAAAATTAAAAGGGGAAAGTGGGCGAAATCGTGGAGTGAGGTTTTATAAAGTAAATTATGCAATAAAACTGGTATAGGTATTGTTATCATTCTTTTCTTTATTACGGGTCTATAATGGGCGTGGTCTATTCACCTGATGCGCATTTGTTTTCTCAAGCTGGTATAGTGTGTATTTTTCTTTTTTAGCAATTTGTATTACTTCATAGATCGCTTTTACCACATTAAAACTCTTTTTTTTATTATTAATTTTTTTATTCATATTTTGTTTTTTTTTTTGCACCCTACTATTTACTTCCTGATCTGCTATCCTAAGGTTGGTTGCCTGGTAGAGATCACTGCTTAGTGATAAGGCCGCCTTTTGTTTTTTCTTTTCTTCTGTTCTTCTTTAAATGTATTATTTTGTGCTATAAAGAGTTATTATTATTATTATTAAGACTCATTGCATTTGGATGTAACCTAATCGTGGTAACAGTCTGGTGTCTGAGTTTATTCGCGTTCATAATGTAATGTAAGCACTGAAAAATTCTCGAAATGTCTGATCATAGTAATCAAAACAAATCATTGTATATTTTTCATTATATTATGTAAAGACCGAATAATAGCTTAATATATACAAAATCCTTCATAATATAGCTCCTAGTTGAATGTTAGGTGAATTGCGTCCCTTTTGCCGACGATTTCGTCTTTTGTACACACATAAAGGCGGACCTCAGTACATATTGACTGCCATTTAAGATGTTAACAGCCGTTATAATTGTACTATTATATTAATTCTTGTTATTGTTTAATATTGCGTTTCTATTGTTTTATTTTAGTTTTTACTAGAGATGTGCCGATTATGGCTTTGGCCGACTAGATGATTAGTCGGTTGTATATAAGCCGACTAGTCGGCCAAGCTGACTACGGTTTAGGGGATTCCCGTGACGCTTCGTTTACAGCTGATTCGCTGCAATTTCAGTCACTACTGACATGTGGACAAATATAAATAACAAAAAAAGTTTTTTGAGTTTTACAGCTCACTAGTTGACGATAGTTTCAAATATCATCACGCAGTATTGCAATATATGTCATTAAATATTGTGGTGATTTGTTTTTTAATTAAGATACTAATTTTGTTTGATAAATGTCATCAATATATTTTCTTTACAAGGGAGTAACACATACATTTTATTGAGAAATAGATACAAAGTAAGAAGCCGGATAGTCGGCGCTATTTACCGACTAGTCGGCCACTAGTCGGAACATCTCTAGTTTTTACCTAATTTTATTTAATGTTTATTAAATGCCTTAGAACCAGGTATGTTATCTCCGTCTACTATGTCACGGCCGTTTCTGTCTACGTTAGTGGCGATGTTTTTTTAACACGCTTTTATTAGCTTGGGTTGTATGTGTGTATGTTATGTATGTAACGGAATCTTTGAATTGAATCTTTGCATACGTATTAAGGATCGATGACAATGCAATAATTTAATAACAGTTTCCCATTATCCTTTATTAGGACCGCCAGGATTTATAAATTCTTTTATAGATCCTGTGTAGTGGAGTAAAAGAGATAAAGCTAGTGCGCGTGTTTTTTTTAGTTTTTTGATCTAAGTTCTAACTCATTTAGATTTATCGCTACGCTTCTTAGTGGCGGTTTTATTTTTCTCGAGGATAGTACAGTCATTTTTTGTAATGTTGAATTTACACTATAGTGGACAGATATAGTTACAATGTAAGTTCTACGGCAAAGTTTTGATCTTCCTTTTTTTCTTCATACTATACATAATAATAATAATAGTTTATTATGTATTTAGTTTACTTATATTTATGTATTTTATTTATCTAAATTGCATTGCCCAATACTAACACTGCTTCTTCTATGAAAATTGGTTGTCTGGAAGAAATTACTTTTAGTGATTGCTCTAAATTTGTTTCTTACGTGTAATTAGTTCTATTATTATTATTATTTCATTCAATGTTATGATTCCACAGTTACCATTAAGCTACAAGGGTATACTTATAACCGACTTTCTACTTTTTTTTTACTTATTCGCAGCGACTCATGTATTCGGCTTTATTGTGTACGTTTATATATCTAATAAATTTATTGTAATTGGAATGTGTATTTATGCAAATGTTTTTAAATTAAGAACGTTTATAATGTAATAAAAGCGTGAATATCTATTCAGATTCGTATATTCGCAAGTCATTGTATCAGTGAGATTAGTCTGTAAACTTTTCAGCGCTGCAATCCTTTATGTGAAACTTCGACAAAGGGCTTAACGAGCCTCCTAACCGAGTGCCACTTGATTGAGACGCTAGATTTGAGTTTATTTGTTTTTGAATTCGATTAATTGTTTCGGCGTTGTTCTTTTATTTTAACAGTTTAGACAAGTATTTTGTAGTCATTTAGAACATAATAACAAAAGTACAATCGTGCGAAGGCTCGGTGTGTCACTTTATTGTTGTACACGTGAAATGGGAGATATTAAAAAGTCTGCCACGGGTAGTAACGCCCTTAACACATATGATTGGTAGAAATATTTCATATAAAATACTTCTTGTATTATTTCATGTATTACGAAACATTTATAATGCGTCGAACATTAATATTGTATATAGTACAATCAGCAAATTAATTTGTAACTATTTGCTAATACATTTGCTATTTTAACATAATCGATGTTTACGCTAGTTAAACCAAGGTGACAGCAGGTTGCGTTTTTAAAAAGAGTTTATTTGATAACAAACAGCTGATCAACTAACCAACTAACTATACGGTTATTGCTTCCGTTCTTATATATACTAACTTAAATACTATTGACAAATTTTCATTTGATATAAAGAGGATGTTAATTAGGACAGTTTTCAATGAAAGCCTTTGTTTAATTATTTTCATAATGAGGTTAGGGGATTAGATTATCTTATATTACACTACTTTATTCAAGGTTTCAACATCTATGTTTGTGTAACTGAATTTAGTGTAGTAATTAAAAATTGATTACTAGTTAGGTTAGTGATCAATTTGTTTGACTGTACATTGCAGTACGTCCCTTTTCATGTGAATATTTTGATTGTGCGAGTCGAGTTGAGTTTTTAAATAGATAATGCCTTTCAGTTTTTATACTATATATATAGTAGTTATATATATATGTATATAGTTATAGGTATTCGTGGGTCAATGGCGTGGAATCGATTGGAGTCAAGGACTGAAGCCTGAAAATCCCGTCAATCGTCTCGTAGCATGTCACACGCAATAATGATCTGTGACCCCATCGTGAGATCCAAATATAGCTCAAAAACTTAACCGTTAGCGTTTATGATCTTACCCTAATTAAGTTTGAGTGAAAAGTTTTTGTTAAAGTAACTTTTAGAACAATTTCTTTATAAAAATTATGGTTATTATTTTCAATATTTGCAAGTCTTATGTGAGGTAATTTATACGAAAAAAAACACAAATGGATATATCACTCAGGATATATATATATATATATATATATATATATATATATCAGGCATCTGTCTGTGGTAGCAGTTGTCTATGCTCATGGACCGCACTTTAGTTTAATATCATTGCGGGCTACTATGAAAAAAAATTGTAAATTTTTTTGGTCCTACAATATTACAACGCGTCGACGTACGAAAGCTGTCATTTATTACTTGCAATTAAGAAAATTTGTTTTATTATATTCATACGTATTAAATAAATATTAAAATTATATTTCTGTTGATGAAATATTATTTAATTTGTTATATATATATTGTTTACTTTTATTTTATTTAAGTTTATGTCATTTTTCGATATTATATTTAACCCGATATAATAATAAAGAAGCATTCATTAATTTATGACTTAACAATATCAAGTAACTGAAGAAGAAAACTAATTGTTACGAACTCTTTTTTATTTATGATTTTTACTTTTATAACGAATTTGTCATTTTTGATATCTGTCACTAACTTCAACGAAAAAATAAAACGCACGTACGCAAAAAAGAAATGTGTTTAACTGAAAACCAGACTGCATACATTACACTAATAATATAAGAGTGAGAGATCAGATAAGTTAAAATGTTTAAAATATTTTTATGTCTATGAATTTCTTTGCAATAAAAAGTGATATTTTTTTTTAGATTCTTCGTTAATTACGTATGATAGACGATAATATTGGAATAACGCGTAATATTGGATGTATTATGCGTATGCACTTTGAAAGAGGCGTAGCACTGCAATTTACATCAGTCAAAAAAATTGAAGAAAAGATTCTGGTTAAATTTTGAAAATTATTAAGAGAATCAATGAATTAAAAATTATATGTTTAACGTAAAATTTAATTTTATTGCAGAAGTGTTGACAAAAAAATTTTCAAGTAGCCAATCATGTTCATTGAGGGTATAAAATCTTTACAATCTGTTATTAATAACGACAAAGATTGGGATGGACAAAGATGCATAAGGATGAATAAACCAATGGATAAGAATGCTGAATCAACTGAAAATACTGAATAGTAGAATAATATTATACATTTACATTTTACTTTAAGGCATAGTTTTAATAGCTTTTATTTTGTTTAATTAACAATATTATAAAAATAAAGTTTTTGTCATTGTAAAAATTTTCAATAGGATAAAATTTCGTAACAAAATTTTATAGTTTACATTAATTTCTATATTCAATAAAGTATTTTTAAAATATGTTGATTTTTATTCAAGTCTCTTACTCTAATGCAAATCAGATTGGGATAACATAAGGCAATCCTGATCAGGACCATGTAAAAAATCCTAATCGGGACCATGTATGGTAATCCTGATCAGGACCTCATGGGTCATCTGCGTTACAACCTTATCAGGTCCTTGTTAGGTTACCTGACTAATACCTTATCAGGTTATGGGGTTAACCTGATAATGTCCTTATCGGGTCCTTATAAAAAATTCTAGTCAGGGTAGAGTCTAACGATGAGCACGTGCACGCCTTTAGTGCCTATGCTAATAATATATATGCTAATAAACGAATTTCATTTCATATGTGTAGATGTACAATTGACAATATATGAAAATATATTTCTATGGACAATTTTAATCATATTAATATTTTTATCCGTAACACTTATCGTGAACTGTTGTTTTCGTACTTAATGCATGAATACAAATCCCACACAAAGAATAAGCGGCATATTTTTGAGCGAGCGTATGGAAGTTTATTTTTATAATTCATTCGTAAAGGTCTGAGTGTTGATTGTAAACGCGCTGGATCGTGTTACATGAAGGGTAGTGAGAGATTAATGCGAGTGTGTCCCTCTAACAGTTGTCGCGGGAATTGGTAATTAACACAGCTTTGGTTGCATAAGTTACTCCTCCCTCGAGTCACATTGCTAATAACAAATGACCCGTGGAGATGGTGGTGTTTTTTTTTGTTTTTATGTTTTGTTTTTTTTTTATTATTCATTCGTTTCATTTTGCTACTGGCATTTTTTCTTTTCCAATTAGAATTATTTGGTATTACGCTCGCAATTGTATTAGATTTATAATTTTTTATAGGTATGTGTTTAGAATCTATAGTTAGAAGGTATGCTTTTCTTGTTATGTAGTACCTACACATAAAGCGGTAAATTTAATAAGCCCGCTGAGCTGCGATGAAGCAGATGAAGCTGTAACGTCATAAGCCGCCGCTTAATACAGTTGTACCGCTAACAATAGGTTGGAACGTACAAAAATCACGCTTAGCAAATCGCTTCTTATAAAATTGTCTATTGAAGTAATCTATATTATACATAAACTGCATTTTTACTCAATGGTCAGGGTTTTTTTTCCTTTGAAATTTTCTTTATTAAATTTGTGATATAATACAACGAATTGTTTAGAATTAGTTTGAATGTTATAGAATAGCTTCAAGACTACTACTCGCCCACAGATGGCGTTGTTCAAAAAAATAACACACATTCTAAATTTCAAATGTTAGTAGGTATATATTAAACCAAGATATAAACTTGCTTTTCAATATACCTACAAACTCAGTGAACAATTGTGCCAGTAAACCTGTGCTTTGGAGCAAAATGACGATCCCAGTTAACGATGTTACACTGTATTTGCATCTAACGACTTCATTACTATGCGTTGTTTAATAGCAAACGGGACCGGGTGTTTGTTGCGGGCAAACATACAGCGACATTTCCATATCATACTATATTTTGCTTACGTCCCAAACGTTTACATACACGTTGCATGTTGACATTTATTAATGCGCAAATATAGGTAAAAAGCATCTTAAAAATAATGCGTTTTTTATTTTTAAAATGTAAGTTTTGTATGAAAGTTTCTATATTATGCTTCTGGTTGTTAAACAATCACAGTAATACCCCGCTTTACGCGACTCCGTTATGCGCTGTTTCACTATAACGCGAAATTCAAATTGCCCCGCATTATGCGAAAGAGTGCGTATAAACATAATGTAGTCATCAACTTCTCTAAAGTCGCGGGAATTTCAGTTTTTTCCGGAACGTATCACTTGCGTAAAGCGGGGCATTACTGTATTAGGTTTTTTTAACCCTTTGTACTAGAGGCTGTTTCCAGCAACCAGCAACTCGAGATGTCTTATCTCGTAAAGCGTATCAGTAGTAGAGCGTAGAAACCCCGCGTCTAAGAAACAAAACGTAAACAGTCACCGCTGCGAACCAAGTGCGATGAGTGACAGTCACCTCTCGAGTGCAAAGGGTTAATAACAATAAATCAGTGTTTTGATTGTGATACTTATTTTGTTTATTAAGAGGTCAACAATCATACTTCAAGAACTTTATCCAGGTTCTACTTAATTTATGTAGATTCTATATCTGCTATTACTTATGTGTTTGTATAATGAGTATTATTTTAAAACAAATGGTAATTTAATGTCAAGTAATTTGCCAGTAAATCTCTCTTCAGGTCGGTATATCTTCACTTATAGACTGTCTTATTACCGGAGTTTTTGGAAAAACTATCATATATCATTGCGTTTTTTTTTAAATAATTAAATCACGTAAGAATATATAGACAATACAAATTTGCATATTAATCTATCTTGTAGTATGCATAATATTAGTATGCTTACAACGAACGATAGTTAATCATCATGCCCCAATGTATTTGGACATTCATTACCGGTTAACAAGCACGTATATTTGTTGGTGACAAACGGAAATTGCTTACAAACATGCGTGTAAGTACTGCGATTGTAATTACGATTCCAGAGTCCGATTTCCGTGTTCGCTGATTTGATTGATATACATAAATAAAACGTGCTAGTTTTTTTCTATGTACATATGAAACTCTGAGCGAACTTCGCAATGCAGTCGGTTCATCAGATAAAGAAGGTCAATTTCACATACTGTTTTGTGTATGCTGCAACTTGATCGGGAACTAGAGCGAGAAACAAATACGTCATCATAAGATGTTCACTGTTGAATCACCATAGGCCTTGATTTGAGCTTCGGTGTGATCTGTGTCCAGCTGTCTCCCTGGATGGATGGAAAAAAATAAGCTATAACCTTTTCCAATATATAAGAATTTATAAAGTAACAGAATAATATATGCGGGAAAAATTGAATTTTCGTCAAAGTTCAATTTGTTGAAAGCCTCAAGAAGGTTCTATAACATAGTTTAATGAATACCTTCCTCTGATAGTTAACGTGGTAATATTTACTGCATTTTCTTATTGGCATACATTAACACTGAAAGCCTTTGTTGATGGCACTTCTATTGTTTTATATTTTTCTTGGGGCCTCAACTAAAGCCAAGCCATAATTAAAGTAAAATACTTGTTTTTAAAAGCTACAACGTGAGTGTTAGTTGGATTTGAGAACGCCCCGTGCATCAGGAGGTCGGTTCTTGACCTACTCACATTTTGTGTATGAGGCTGTATGTTACCGCAGTCGTTATGACATGTCGATATTGACAGATATAGGTCACGTGTTTACATTCTGTAAAATAAGTTTTTCAATATGCTTCCTCTCTTTTCATTGTTTCGAGAATATTACTAGTGTAAAGCGCAGTTGAATAGGTATCATGGCGAAAGGGGTTATTTGAATAAAACAAAGCCTTCATCCCTTTCAAATATTATAGTTTAATTAACATAGATCGGTATTAACGTTACATTGCAGTGTAAAGTAATCACGATACGTGTAAATGGAAACAATTTATAGAATCGTGATTACGTGTTTAATTGAAAAACCATACAAAATATCAATACTCACATTTTATTTAATCCTATTTTGGTGGTTTTGGCCATACTGCCTTTCTCGTCTCGGTGACAGATGTGCGTCTACCTCCTCCAGCCGATAGGGGTCGCCGCATGTCTGTCACGTTAAAATGATTACTAATTGTATCATTTATTACTCAATTAATTCATATTTACAGTTTTAGTGAACATTATTTAATTTGGTCGCTAACACTAGTGATGTCATTCGTATAATCGATTATTATTCGTAATTGAATACTGCTGTAATTAAAGTGGGTTGAATAATTCAATAAAAAACTTTGTAATTTTCAAATTGCTTTCGTTTCATTAATATAACTAACTTTTAAGTAATTCATAAAACTCATTAAATGTCGTCAATGGAATTTGAATTAATATAAAATTTAAATTATAAATATATAAGTACCTGTCTTTTATTTTATTTATTTTATTTTTTTCAACATTGATAAAACGACTGGTTTATTAAAAGTGGCGCGTGTCCATTCATACGATTCAGCGCTTAATTCGTTTTATCGTGTAATTCATGACAGCGGAAATTGATTTTGATCTGTCTGCAAGGGGAGCTCTTTAAAGTGCTTTTATGCTGGATTATTTATTCATCGTTTGATGTCAGTACTTCTGTTCGTGATTGGTGGATACTACGTGCATTATATGGATAAATATATAAAGAAGGAAAAGAAGTTTTTTATCGGTAAATACGGTCCTGTATCTAACCAACCGAAAACGAATTTGTTACCTAGATTTTATTATTATAATTTTTAGTTTAGATGGATCTTTAAATTATAAATATTTATATACAGAAAAAAGTTTGCGGGCTAGAGTGGAAGTCCAGACTTACATACAATACAATTGTGGGTAGTTGTATGTAATTGGTTATATTCGTGGATTCGAATATTCACACACCCCTAATATTTTGGTAATTTACGCTTTTTCTTTTCTTTGAAATTACTTTAAAAAATGTTTCCAGTGATACTAGGTCAATGCAACAACGAAGAATCTACACAAACTATAGTAATGCCCCGCTTTACGCGAGGGATACGTTCCGGAAAAAACTGAAATTCCCGCGACCATAGAGAAGTTGATGACTACATTATGTTTATACGCACTCTTTGAATTTTAATTTCGCGTTATAGTGAAACCGCGCATAACGGGGTCGCGTAAAGCGGGGTATTACTGTATATACTAAGCTATAATAACTACTTTAAATCGCTCTCCTAAAAATTGCGATCTTGTAGATCTTACCATGTTAAGAAGCACTCGGCAGTATACTATATGTATATTTATATGTAAGCAACGAGGCCATTTGCCATTGTTGAAGTATAATATGATTTCGTACGCAATTTTGTTTCTTATTCAGTTTTATGTGCCTTCCCAACTCCTTAATATGAGATTTTTAAGGAACTCCATTTTGTTGAAGACCTGGAATAGTGTAGTCAGAATTAGTTTGGAAAGTTATCGAGTATAATGGGAGAAATATGAACTTGTTACTACTTATAAAATACAAACTAGTTTAATATTCGCCTTATACATAAAAATATTGTATAGGCAGTCGACAGTTTTACGTCATTTTAGATATCAGAGAATAGTGACTCAAAAAGAAACGACGTAAAACAAGGCACATTTTGGCGACGTATAACGAAACGCCGTAAAATGAATTGTAATTAAACAACTATTGTATAGCATATGTTAGGAAATATTTGCGTCTGTGGATTGAGACTTTTAGTAAAATTAATATTCTAATTGTTTGGTTAAATTTTTAAATAAATAAAATTTAGATAGTACAACCTTATGTTTGTATTAAGTTCAAAATTTAACATTAGTCGATTATCTTTTCAGGTGTAAAACGAGATAGGAGTATGTTATTGAAAGGTAACGAATATTTTTTGTCGAAATTATTTGTGTTTATTTTCACTGCTTCAAAGCTTCGTTTACTACACAATTGCTTGTGTGTGTTAGTGTCGCTAATAACAAATTAGTTTAAATTATTTATAATACTTAGAAATAAACGGCTTGCTGTCGTGATTATTTTGTTTTCTTTTTTTAATTTGACATTTTTAAGGTTTTACAGCTACCAATAGTAAACAGCCAGGGAGAAATAGCATCTCTGTTACGCTTTACATCGAGGTTTGGAAGCTTTCGTAATGTCGAATTAAAAACAATCAAAATAAACACTACTTGATTCAAGTTCACGAATAATCTATGACAGTTATGTTTCTGTCTCTTTCTATTGAATTATAAATAAGATAAGGAAGAAAGAAACAGAATGTAAGAAAAAATATATTCTCAATATGAATTGTTTGTCGCGCTAAAGTCTTCCTAAAAATAATGACTGAAAACTTACAAAAATGTTGAGCGCGTTTCAGCGCATTAATTAGAATTTGGTAAATAATTTCTTAGACGGGGTTTCTTGTTTAGTGACGCTTTAAATATATTTTATCTCTTTATTTTATTTTGGTGTTTATGCTTATCTATTGTTTTATCTGTGCTATATAAAGGTAAATCAAATTAAACGTATCTGCTTTGGAATGTACGCAGTTCCGGTAAATTGTCGTCATGCTTTAAAATGGGCGGTAAACCAAAAAAATTTAAATTTTGAATTCAGAATTCAGAAATATAAATTTAAAATTACAACAAAAAAAATTAAACGCGTGACTTCTGAGTTAATTCGGTTCACGTAAGCCGCTCGCAAGAATGACAACAATGATAGTTAACTTTGAGATAAACAATTGTGCAACAGGCAAACAGATGTTGCGGAAAGGTCTAATAATAGCATGCCAGTGAAAGGCGGGTTTAATTTTCATTTACGGTTACATCTGTTTTCCGTATAACCTATATATGTATGTATACATAGGTAGCTATAACGTATGTCATGCGTCAGTTGTAGACATTAACGAAATACTAGTCGAAATGTGTGTAATTGTCGTGGCGGATGAAGCGGAACATCTTGCGGTTGAGACGTCGAATTATTTGAACTACACCAGTGATTCTCAACTAGTTTTGTGTGCCACGAAATTCTAAAAGTGTGCCGCCAAGTTTTAGATATATAAGTTTAATGATTTTAAATTTTTTAAACGTATCTTTTTCTTTGTGTGCCGCCAAATTTTGAAATCGTTAAGTGAGTTGTAACAAAAAAAAGGTTGAGAATCACTGAACTATACAAATACATAAAGAGGAGTATTCTCATTAATGGTTATTGTTTTGCTATTTGTACATGTGTATTTTGTTTTATTATTTACTAGCTTTTACCCGCGGCTTCGCTCGCATTTAAGTCATTAAATAAGTATCAGAGATCATTTCAATAGAGATGAATCAATATGATTCCAAACAGCTGAAACTATAGTCATTTGGAAACTATAGTTAGAAATATATATTTTTTCTAATAAAAAGTATCCTATGTTACTTCTAGTACCTCCAACATTACGTGTACAAAGTTTCCTATATATATACAATCTGTGAAAACAAATGACATCTAGTACTTAATAGTATTATATCTATCGTTGAAGTGAACAAGGCGCTATTAAGCCGCGTCTCCTGTGCGTTTTTTTTCGAAACATTAGACAAAAACATCGAAACATTGGGGCGTGGCCATACAAATTTTTGTATTCGTACACAATGTTTCAATGTTTTTGTGTAATGTTTCGAAGAAACACGCGCAGGAGAATCGGCTTTACAGTTGCTGTGTATTGTATTATTAAGTATAATTGTATTTTGATAAGACCAAGTGTTCCAATTGGAATCTACGGATGATGTAAGAGAATAGAATAGAATATAAATGAATGTTTCTCTTATAAAAATAACTGAATTTTCCATAGTTAAAAGTTGATGTCAAGATTTCTATAATCAATTGTCCTATATCGACACACGTACGAGGTTCGAGCGTTGATTTTATATAAACTCTTTCATTGTGATCGTTCGAATTCACGTTTTCAACGGAGGCAAATATTTACTGAGAAGTTTTTTCTCCTTTTGAATCGTTTTCACGTTAGCGTGGTGTTGTCGGAATCGATTCTCTTTTTCTTCTTTACAATTGTAGTTTAGTTTTCTTTTCACTGTTAGCATGTTTATATTTTTGTGTGATTGATAATTATATATTTTTAAACGAATTTTAGAAAGCACAGGCTCGAATACTAATTCGTGGAATGTAAATGAAAAACTTTTCAGGTAATTGTGAAATTTGATAATGAGCGCGGAAAACAATACTGCGCCGTAATTGCTTTCGGTCATTCGTTATGGTGTCAACGCTTTTAATTGAATTACTATGCGAATTGTGCGCGAGGAAAGCTTCTTTTCGTATTCATTAAGTGGGAAAACGGACACCTTGATTGAGGACGGTATATACTTGAGATGTGTATTTTTAGCGACTTAATTTTCCTTTATTATAGTATTTTATTTCTTTATTTTTCCGGGTTGGCTTTTGTTTTCATTTGCATATCGATGGGGACCGTTTACATTGGTCAATAAGTACGACCGCGGTTTGTCCGTCAAAATCGAATTGGAATCCTTATAAGATAAAATTTCCTTATAAAAATATCAAGTTAATAAATCCATTGACAGTAAAATGAGTATTAAATTGTACCAATTTTACAGTTGAGACATTGTCGTGCATTTCTGCCTTCATGTTTCATTTCCATTAAAGCAGTATGAAATGAATGTTTGCGACAAGCCACCGAGCCACCGCCCCTCGACGTTTTAAATTGCTTTTTAACTATACCAGTTGTTGCAATAACTCTACTATTGCTTTTAAACAAGGAAATTCTAGCGTATTTTATTTGTAGATAGCTCTTTTTCTAGGTTTTTTCAACGACGAAGACATGAGAAATGTATTCAGCTATACCGAATTCGTCTCATTATACAGGTGACACGTGACTAGGTCACATGTGAATAATCGTCATTAATCTGCCTTACAGCTTTTAAAAGAAGGAACAAACGATGAAGTAAATTTCTTAAGAACCACTTAGAAGCTATTAAAAATACGTAATAGCGCGACACCAAATTGCTCCTCAACGTAAATAGCCATAAAACGTGTTAAAAAATATTATAAAATCCGACCATTCATGGGCACACTTAAAATGGAGCTTTAATTACTGCCCGTGCTCAAGGAATAAATGTCCCTCCATTCTTTTACAAATTTCCTTCATTTAATATCAAAAGTTACGTTTCCCAAGTGCTAGGAGCTCGCTAATTGGTGAAATGCCGCTAGAAGGCAGCCTCTGAAAAGGCTAGTCGTCAAGGCACGTTTCTCCGGCTGCAATTAGGAACGCGAACGGGGAGAAGTTGCGTTTACGAATATGGAACGTAAAATTTGATTGTAATTTAACAGAAGTGAGACATTGAATAGCCAAAGTGATGTCATCTCTGGAGTGAAACTTGGGGAAATTATGACAAATTTTCTTTGAAGGTTAAATAAAAAGTTTATGAAACGACGGCGTTTAGAGGCGTTTAGCTTAAATTATAGACTCAGTTTAAAAAATTGGTCGCGACTATTATTTTAAGGAAATTTCTTTTTATTATATACAAGAAGAATTTAAGCGCGTATTGAATCTAGTATTTGGTAAGTTTCTGTGCTACTCGAAAGCCTAGCGAGGACGTAATTAGGTAGATTACATGGACATTTAATGCAGATAAATCTTCTTATAAGTACCTGCGTGTAAGTTACTCGTAATGTTATATGAATATGGTTTAAAATATTTTAATTCATGCATCGATTGTTTAGTTTTAATAATTACTTCATTGACCAAGTGACAATACCCCAAAATGACATGACATATTACAATAACAATAATAATACATTAATTCAAAATAATTGTAATTCTCTATTTATTAACCCAGTAATATCAAATGACATTACATTAATTATGAGAAAGCTAAAAAATACAAATAGCACTGGGTATGATCATGTAAATACAAAAATAATCAAATATGTGTGAGGTATTATCTCATAATTCTCAAAATCATGATTCGAACGGAATGTTTCTGATAAATTAAAGTTGACAATTATTATACCATTATTTAAAAATAATAAAAGTTATTTCTGGGGTTGGAAAACAGTGTGAAAAACAGATCACAGCCGAAAAAGAATGAATGGACTGTAACTGAAACACTAAGTTATGATCCAAAACTATGAACACGCTGCGTGAAAAAATGCTTAGTAAAATAACAAAATAATAAAATAATATCTAATTTGTAATGCATTGAAATATGACGTTAATTATTATTTTATGTAATAAATACAATAAAAATATAGAGAAGAGAATAACATATTTTGAAATTAGATTTAAAAAATAAATTATTGGTCAAATGGTTATCCTTAATAAATACAAATAATAATTCGAATACTTAAAACTAAATCGAATAATGCGATTACTACTTTTTGAATTGATTTCGTTAACACATAAATCGATGTAATATATGTAAAGTTTTAGCACTGGAAGTAATCCAAAAATTGTTTGTCACTTATCCAAGTGGGTCAGTAATCAATGAACTTTTGGTCCTATGTAAAAAAAAAAATTCTAACCCGGACAAAAAAAATATAGTCGTATAGAAAAAGAAAAAAAAATATGAGTATCTGTGTAGAGCAACTCGCGCCGGAATAGCGAACCTAGCCCAAAAAATTCTCAAAGTTCAAAAAAAAACAATGTCTCCGATCAGAAAAAGTTAAATTATAACGTTGTAGATATTTAAAAAACACATCGATTTGTTTTTGTAGAGTTTAATTCGGTGCATAACTTTTCGAGTTATTTAAAAAAAATCATCGAAAATGACCATTTTTTGTTTTTATAATAACTTTTTTAATTTTTGCTTTTTTTTTTTGAAATTCAGCAAAAAGGTAGATATTTATTAGCCAAATAAGCTCGTTTTTGTAAAGTTAAAAAATATTATTTTTTTACCGAGATACATCGAATTTTCGAAAAAAAGGTGCCTTCGGAAAATGGCCACTCAAGCCCTAGGGAAGGTCATAGAAAATCGTCAAGGTACGCATTTTCTTTGTGAAGAGTTGTACTTTCATACTATTAAAAAAGGGAATTGATTTTTTAAATTTTTAAGTCCCAAAAATGACTTTGAAAAATCCCCTTTTTTTTAAAAATGACGTTTTTGGACCATATTTTTTTCATTTTTTTGTTTTAATAACATTATTAACTGCAGCTAAATCAATCAAATAAATTCGTGAAAAAATGCGAGTAACCTATTCAAGCCACAGCCGAAAAATGAAAAAAATATGGCCCAAAAACGTCATTTTAAAAAAAAAGGGATTTTTCAAAGTCATTTTTGGGACTTAAAAATTTAAAAAATCGATTCCCTTTTTTAATAGTATGAAAGTACAACTCTTCACTAAGAAAATGCGTACCTTGACGATTTTATATGACCTTCCCTAGGGCTTGAGTGGCCATTTTCCGAAGGCACCTTTTTTTCGAAAAATCGATGTATCTCGGTAAAAAATTAATACTTTTTAACTTTACAAAAACGAGCTTATTTGGCTAGTAAATACCTACATTTTTGCTGAATTTCAAAAAAAAAACCAAAAATTAAAAAAGTTATTATAAATACCAAAATGGTCATTTTCGATGATTTTTTTTAAATAACTCGAAAAGTTATGCACCGAATTAAACTCTACAAAAACAAATCGATGTGTTTTTTTAATATCTACAACGTTATAATTTAACTTTTTCTGATCGGAGACATTGTTTTTTTTTTATTTAAAAAAACCGTTTTTTTTTTCTTTGTGAATTTTTTGGGTTAGGTTCGCCATTCTGGCGCGAGTTGCTCCACACAGATACTCATATTCTTTTTTCTTTTTCTATACGACTGTATTTTTTTTGTCCGGGTTAGAATTTTTTCCACTTTTTTTGTTCATTGATTGGACTACAGTGTCATATTAGCTACTGACTGATTAGCCAATTCATTTAAATCAATCGGTATATCATTTCTATGAAGTATGAATATAAATGATTAAGTATTGTCTTGAAGTTGAGTGGGTTTTTTTTTAAATTTTCGAAAGATGGGGGGGGGGGCAACTTCACACACATAATTATTAGAGATGTGCCGATTATGACTTTGGCCGACTAGCCGACTAGCCGATTAGTCGGTTGTAAATAAGCCGACTAATCGGCCAAGCCGACTACGGTTTAAGGGATTCCCGCGACGCTTCGTTTACAGCTGATTCGCTGCAATTTCAGTCACTACTGACATGTGGACAAATATAAATAACAAAAAAAGTTTTTTGAGTTTTATAGCTCACTAGTTTGACGATAGTTTCAAATATCATCACACAGTATTGCAATATATGTCATTAAATATTATGTTGATTTGTTTTTTAATTAAGATACTAATTTTGTTTGATAAATGTCATCAATATATTTTCTTTATAAGGAAGTAACATATACATTTTATTGAGAAATAGACACAAAGTAAGAAGCCGGATAGTCGGCGCTTTTTACCGATTAGTCGCCGACTACGATAGTGGCCGGATAGTCGGCTTTACCGACTAGTCGGAACATCCCTAATAATTATTAGTTGCTAAATTTTAGAGATGACTCTCCACTGTTTATTTATTAAACCTACCTACAATTTACATAAAGAGAATATATTATATAAAAAGTAGCTTTATTATTACAAACCAAATGAAATTTTAAATATAGTATAAGAAACCATGCTCAGAATAATTGAAGGCAGTGTTAAGTTTTAAAAATTAATAATTGTAAAGTTACTAATAAAATACTACTGATAAATACATGATTTCGATTTTATGATAATTACAACTGAAATAAAATATAAATGAAAAAATAACATTAAATACACTATTTATAAAATCACCGCTCACATCTCCCAAAGGTTAACTGGCAGAAAATGTCTAAAGGCATTAAGTTCGCCTTTTGTGATTTTTTTGGTATTATAAAAGAATTTATTATTATTATTATTAAAACATAGTTAAGATGATCTTTGTCGGTGATCTTTGGTCATACAGAACGTACGTAATATATTTTTGCTGCTCAATTATTAATTAATGACCAGTCGTAAAGTGCATATCAAAGCAACTGTGTTATTCCAAGTGCATCAATCCACATTGAAGTGAATATATGTGTAATATTGTGCTACAGTAATCACTAGTTCATGTGTTTTTATGAAAAAATAACAAATCTAAAACCACCGGTACCCTCCGTAAACCGGCGCGAGTCATCGTTTCTGAAAAAGGTTCGTCAGTCGATATTGGACTCTAAGTGCGGCGTTTAAGGTGGACATTGGCGTGCCGCGTGCACTCTATTACCCACCTAACAACTTTTGCCCATTGCTACCATAGATTACATACTTTGCGCTACGCTGTGTTTTTACCTATTTCTTCTTGTCCTCTCAGAGACACCTTCTGCCGTTTTATTCTTATTATGTTTTAATATGTAATTTGTAATTTTTAGCGAACATCTATTACCATTGCCATAAGTGACATTTCATAGGATTACCGCAATATTAAAGATAGCAGAGAAGTTATTGACGTATTTATATATATGTGGATAAATAAATATCTATCTACACATAAATCAACAATTGAATCCTTACACCTGACAACATGCCGTCCACTTGTTCTGGCTGCAACAATCAACTCTCTGTTACCCAGAAGCGCATCAAATGTATTGCCTGTCCTAGACTCTATCATACGGAGTGTGTTAACGTTGGTCCAGAGGGAGTATCTCCAGCAGCTCGCTCCAAGTGGAAATGTCCTGTCTGTATCGTCTCGACTCCTCGCAGCGGTGACCGAAATACGCTGCCTGTCAGCGACCTCGGACCTCGCAGCCCTGGTCAACAGGCAATGTCGGAAATGGATTCCAACTTGGTTGGTCTAATAAAGTCGGAAGTATCCGAACTTCTACGAACTGAATTGCCTGGCATTATTAATGCACAACTTCTTGCTGCCCTATCTCCAATTACGACCCAACTGTCTGAGATGCGTTCCTCGATGGATTTTCTCAGTGTAAAATACGATGATTTTTCAATTGAACTTCAAAAGCTCAAGACTGAAAGTGCTGGTTTTAAAGAGAACTATCTTTCTGTAAACTCTGAGGTCTGCAAGCTGAACGATAAGATCAATCGACTCGAGCAGCATTTAAGAGAATGTAATATCGAAATACATGGCATAGTGGAGACAAAGGGCGAGAATCTACATGCCATTACTCAGAAAATGTGTGAAGCAGTGGCTGTTAATCTGTCCAGTAGTGACCTCGTGAGCTGTGTAAGAGTCGCCAAACTGAATAAGGACAGTAACAGACCGCGGACTATCATTGCAAAGTTATGTAGCAGGATGCGCAGAGATGAGGTACTTTCTGGTGTCACTCGCTACAATAAAGCCAACAAAGGCAACAAACTGAACACGCTATCTCTAGGACTATCCGACATCAGAACGCCCATATACGTTTCGGAACATCTGTCTCCCCATTATAAGGCTCTACATGCTGCAGCAAGATTGAGGGCTAAAGAAAGGGGCTACAAGTTTATTTGGATCCGCAATGGTAATATTTATGTTCGCAAAGAGGAAAGTTCTCGCTACATTTTAATAAAAAGTGATTCTTCACTTGAACTTATAGTTTAAATTTCAATCATTTACTTTATTTTTTATTTTTAATTTTTTCTTTATACCTGTTTACATTTAGCTTTTACTTCATTTTTACTTTTAGATTTTTTACTGGCTTGTTTTCTTTTTTTGTTTTGCTCTTTTATTTTATTGTTTTTAGTACAGATAGTAGTTTATTATTTTGTTTTATAATTTAAGATTTTAATTTGTGTATACTATTCAACGATATTGGAAAGCCTTTTGTTTCTTATTACCTAAGCTAGGAATTTTTGTTTTCATTTTCTTGTTTTTATTTTATTTTAGTTTTAATTAACCTTTCTGGAGTATAATTGTGACTATTGCTATTATAATTGTTTTCGCTCTTCTTACAGTACCTCAACTGCATTAATAAAGGTAACCGATGATCTCAGAGAGTCTGTAGATAATGGTAAATTGTCTCTTGTAGCTCTTCTCGACTTCAGCTGCGCATTTAATTGTGTCGATTTCGATATTCTTCTCTCTATTCTCCGTACTCTCAATATCTCGAACACTACCTACCAATGGTTTCGCTCCTATCTCCACGGGCGCCAGCAGTGTATTAGGCAGGATGATCTTTGCTCCGACTGGTGTACCCTCACTGCTGGAGTCCCACAGGGAGGATCCCTTTCGCCCCTCCTCTTCTCCATTTTTATTAACTGCATTACTTCCTCCTTAAATTTCTCGACTAATAATAATAATAATCAATAGAAACATGATAGTAAGTCGTTAAAATAAAACTAATTATGCAAATCAGCGGTTCTCAAACTTTTTTGGCGAAGGAAAAAGCCTTAATATAATTATAAAAAAACTGATTTATATGTATTTATGAATAATCATATTGCAATGTAATATTACGTAATGTTTAGTTGGAATATTTAGATGTAACCTTATAATCTCCCTTTGGTAGGTATTTTTTGCAGTATTTTAGCCCTAGGGTTATAAATTATGGTAATTAAACGTATCACTTCAATTTAGGTGAAATATCCCAATTATAATCAGCGTTTATCTGGAGAGGAAGGAAGGCCTGAAGATCTGTTCAAAATATCGTTTCCCGCCATTCCGTTTAATTTGATATGCAAATGTCCGAAACGGGCAAAGAACTTCATTACGCCGCCGGTGTAAAATATTCTAAAAATATTAAGACCTCTTATCGTGCGTTTTTTTAAAACGAATCGTTACTAAGCATCAAAAAAGCTTTTAGTATCTACGACTATTTATTTAATTTAGTTTAGTTGTACTTAAAATTGAAAAGAATTACAAATTTTTAAAATTAATAATTTATTTTTTATTTATTTATTGGGTCCACAAACTAGACTTGGAATTAATATCCCACTAAGAATTATAATAATCTAATTGTAGGCCCTATGCACAGTGAACACAGCATACAATGAGCAATGCTATATTAAATTTTATTATATTTATAAAGCCTACCTACAAAATTACATTAGAACTACATATTATAAAAAGGACTACTATTATATAAACTAAATGAAATTTTAATTATAGGATAGGACGGCATGCTCAAGGTGATAAAGGGATAGATACTACACTTCTAATAAAATTACAAAAATACATAAAAATAAAAAACAAAAACCAAATAGATGTAACGAAGAGGAGAGAGAAAAAAAAAATTTTTTTTAAATTCTTTAAAACTATTTGCAATCAAAATAAAAAATATAGATATTAAAATGTCAAAATTAAATTATTAAAGAATTACATATTAATTACAATAATAATTATTTCTTTATTGAGTTTTTTCAGAGTAGCCGTGGCCTACTAATTGAGGGTGCAGACTCGCGTTGGAATCCCAAGAGACCCCGTGCTTGAATCTCTCAAAAATTAAGCCGGTTTCAATGTAATGTTATTATCCGTACTTTGGTCGCGTAATGCCTAACATGGTTTATCTATTTCTTAAGAATATTATTATTCCAAGCAGGTGTTGCCAGTGGTAAAAGAAATAAGTTCCGTTTTAGGAGATAAATCTAGTTGAGAAGGAATTCCGGGAGGCTGGCAACCCCAACGAGGATTAATGGCCCATAAACATTCAGTTACATTGTATTCCATGTTTTATTATTTCAGTGTTGCCACTGTTGCACATTAATGACTTTTTCATTTTATTTAAACGGCTTTTTGTATATTATGTAATGTCATTAGCTTTTTTAGTAGTCTGGCATTTAGCTTAACTCTTACTGACCATAGACAATTATCTGTAAGGAACAGTTAACCTGGATAGTCAATCATATCTTCCAGGCATGGACGTAGCCAGGGTGGGGCAGGGTGGGGCGCTTGCCCCACCCTAGCTCCGACCTATAAGGTACCTAGCCAAACCTAAAAAAAATAATTATCTAGGTACTAACTGCAATATCTACTATTCGTAAGAAAATTTACACTAGATAGTCGTCAGTCGACCCAAAATAAATTAACCAGGGTAAGACCTCGGGTATAGTTTGCTAGTTACATATTATTTTAGACTGCTGCCCCACCCTGGGCCTATGGCTGGCTACGCCCATGCTTCCAGGTTACTTCACTCATCCTTAGTTCCAGACTGTATTCCAGAGTAAATTAAAAGGCATCTAAAAATCAGAAATATAATTTCAAATATTACCTTTTCAGACAGACATCGATTACGAAGAGAAACCATCGTGAAGCATCTGTTAAAACGAGACAACAACATCTACCCATCTCTCTCTGTCTCCGATTTCTCCTTAAATTCAGGTGGTGAATTCTTTGATGTTTCACACACTTCGTTTAATTTTCTTTACGCGTAATTAAATCGGTAAATTTGTTGCTATTTTTGACTTGATAATGACGTCATTATTGGCTAAATTAAGATGTTATTACCTTTTAGATTTTACGGCTATTAGCTTTGTATTAAGGGCGAATAAGACAAGGAAGATAATATATTGGTTTCATTTTAGCTAATATTTATTCTGTCTAAATGATATATATATATTTTATTTATACCAAGTCTATTGTTATACATATATATGTTGACCTAAAAACCGTCTAAATGAAGAGTGACATTAATGCCTTCTGCATAATTTGTTGCGAGCGCTATTTTGTGAATAGATTTCTTGGCATTTTACTTCATATTAAAAATAGTGGGCAGTAACGGGTTTCCTTTAATAATACGACGTAAACATGTACAATATAATAACGTATCAGATGATGTCAAAGTGTTGAATGAATTACAATTTAAAACACATCCCTACTACATTATAAATGTGAATGTGAGTTTGTTTGTTACGTTTTCACGTAACAACTACTTAACCGATTATCATGAAACTTTGTATACATATTTTTGGAAGTACTAGAAGCAACATAGGATATTTTTTAACTAAATGAAATTTTAATTATAGGATAGGACGGCATGCTCAAGGTGATAAAAGTATACTACATTTCTAATAAAATGATTTTTTAAAAAGGATTTATTCGTCTCTATAGAATTTTCGTTATTAATTTTAAAAGGTACAACCTGACATATAATTCACAAATAAAAATAATTTCAATAGAAAGCCTCACTGAATATAGAATGCAAAGCACAATACTCAATATATGAAATACAGAATTCATTAACTATAATGACCTTCTTACACGTAGAATTATATAACTATATAATTACAGAAATTATAATATATGAAATATTTTTAAAAAATTGTCAAAAAGGTTATGTAAATTCACATTTAGTCTAAATCCTGTTTCCTAAAATTTACACACACAAGACAAAATTATTGTCCGGTCGAGAACACTAGCAGACAACGACATTGATTTTTTTCAAATGTAGGAGATTCCCGTGCCTCACCTTGTATGTCTAAACTTAAATCAACATGAATGTGGTAATAATATATTTTTAAAATTGTGATGATACTTTTTTGACACGACTTACACAAGCAGATGATATAAAATGTTAGTCTGGCTTTCGAACCGAGTTCGCTTCAAGCGATTTGTATGGAAATTTGAGCAGCGCCACCGCGTGCGGATTTGGAACTACAATAATTTAGATACTTTTTGTTAATTTTCGAACGTCTCGATCTTTCGTTCATTTGATAGATTGCTGGTGCTCGTTAGTCGTTAGTAAAAATTCATGATCCCGATTGCTAACGGGTCCGTTTTAGTTGTGACAGCTCGATTCGAAAGCCAGACTAAATTCGTGATAAGCCCACAGTAGGGAAAAGCATGATTGTTCACTTAGTTGGTAATACTCCTAGAGTTAAGTCAGTACTGTTTGTAAATAAAAATCTTTTTAAAAACACTTCTGCACGTGTCTTCAATTTAACTCACGTCTAATTACATTTTTTCTTCGTTTCAATTCACTTTTACTTAGTCCCGTGTCTGATTAAATTTCTTCACTCGAGCGTTTCTAACGACCTAAAAGAAATTACGTGTTTCATAACCTTTTCAGTACCTATATTAAAATCTTTTTACTCTAGTCGCATTAAAAGGGCGTTGACCTCATTTCATTTTTAATTTAACTTCAGAAAACTTAATTATATTATTACTATTATAAAGTTCGTGTAGATTTTAGAGCAAAATGTTTGAATGTTTGAAAACATAAGCAAGAGGTATTTTTATGTTTTTATTATAAAATTAATATGTAAATATTCCAAAGTTTTTATAACAACCAAATTAAAATACTGGCACATGCTACGACCCGCCAATGGAACATGCTACCACTCAACATCAGACAGGCTCCATCGTATCACATTTTTAAAAATCTTCAAAACAAACATTTTATCTCAAAACAAAATATCTCTTAATTCTACTATTTATTTAATTCACTTATAACTTTTCTTCATAAATATGTATGTATTTAAGTATATATTATTATTATTATATGTAATGTATGTATTGTGTAGATTTAGTTATTATTTTCTTCACATTGTAACAAATATCGCCGCTCACACTGACAAACGTTAGCTGGTAGATAAAGCTCGCCTATGTAAAAAATATTACTGTTTTTTTGCAATAAAGAATTTATTTTTATTTACTTATAAAACGATAACTAAACTAAACCTAGATAACAGATAAAAGATAGAAATCTTTGAAAAACAAAAAAAAAAGAAAATTGTCAAAATTAAAGGAAATTATTTTGCTTATAATTCCCGCTACAACATTCAGTAATTTATCTCGACGCGTTTCGCCACTTCGCGTGGCATCATCAGGATACGTGCGGTCGCTTCGGCTTCGCTTCAACGACTGATTCAAATGGTCAAAATGTTAAAGACCCTTACGATATATCCATAGAGCTTTTATGTCTCTTTAAACTATAGATATCAAATAAGCCGACATGCAAATAGGATTCCACATTAAATTCCAGTTAAAAGAGCAAAGGTTGGCAGTTAGAATAATTAAATTAGAAAATGTATGGAATAAATCAAAGGTTAATAACGTTTGGTTTTTAATTAAAATGTTCCTCGTTTCTGCATTAACGAAACTCGTCAACATTTTTAGACACTCGACCTACTTTTTTTTGTTTCCATTGTAAAATTGATTTTGTCCTTGGTATCTACAATTTTTAAATACATTTGGTGGAAGAGATAGAAAAGTTTCTTTAAAGGAATAATTATATTAATTTTAGGAATACAGATACAGTACATAATATAGCAGTCATTCTCAAAGTGTGCTCCGTGAAAATAGTATAATAGTATTACGATTATTAATAAAAAAATACCTATTAACAGTTTTTAAATTATTTTAGGGCTTCATCAAATATGTCTCTATTCAAAATGGTTCCGTTATCAAAAAAATTTGAGAACCGCTGAAATACAGTTACATTTCAAAATAATTATGCGGTTTACTGACGTGCAACAGAACACGAATTGCAATAAATAGTTCCACTATACCATTACACCGCGAATCGTTAAAAAAACAATTACCAACTGATTGGCTCGTAAACTCACACCAAACCCTTTAACGTTCAAATACTTGTCTTCTGTGTAATTACTTTATCACCTATGACCTTAAAGTGACCTTATCACCTTTCTGAAAGCTTGCAAAATAAGTAACAAGCTCTCCACTTGCTTCAGCGCGCTGGTAAGAGCACCAAGAATCTTTTGGACACATACTCTATGATTCGGATTTTTATGGCTTGAGCCGTAGTGATAAAAAGTTGCCATTATAGCGGATTTCATATCTTCAATAGAATCATAATGTCGACGTATTGATAAACCATAGTACAAAGTTAATTTGTTTATTACTTTTTCTGTAAGCTTACCTCTACCACCAAGACCTTTTTGTTTATTTTTCAGTGTACGTAATCAGGTCCCCATCCATTTCTGAACATGTCCTATACATTCATTCTTATTTACGGTTGTATTTTTGTAAAGATCTGCTTTTATAATTCCTGAATAGGTCTTCGAATCACTATCGCCAATATGGTTTGCACTCCGGTGCGCCCGAGAGCGCTTTGTTAATTGTCGAATAACTCGAAATATATTTGTCGGATTCACTTCAAATTTTCAGAGAATATTTTAAAGATATTATACTTTAAGAAAACACAATAAAAAAAAATTCGATTTTTTGAAAATCCTGACTACCCCTGCCCCCTTAATGCACACATTATGAAAAAATAAAAATGAAAAACAAAAGGCGACCTTATCAATAATTATTGTAACTTGGTACATTAAAAGTACATACATATAAAGAGATATTAGTTTTAGATTATTCCATTTTTTTTTAAATTATTTAATTTAGTAAATGGGCTCCAATAGAGCGCCTTTACTCGTCAAATATAAATGAAATAAATTTATTAATTATCAATTCGATTTAGCTGCTGTATACTGGCAATGTCCACTTACATACTAATGTCATAATGATATATAATAAATCTACTATGATGTAGAAGAATAGCTGCTGTATAGGGGTATTGTCATCCTGTTGTATATCTAAGGGTAAACATAAAATAACATAGATTATGCCCATGCTTTTTTATCAGTAAGATATTGATCTAACGTGTAATATGATTTTTGATCATATATTATGGTTTTATTTTTTTAAACTTGAAATTTCAATTGTAGACAGATGTAATCAACCATTCATATGCATTGGAATGGATGCAAGACTTTGAATCATTTCAAGATGCGTTAGATAGTGAGGGTGATACGGAAGGTAGTACAAGTTATGCTGGGAATCTGGCTCGGAGTATGGCTCTGGCTTTGGATGACTTTTACAAGGGATTGAAATGCTGCGGAGTTAGTTCACTGACCGGAGAGGTGAGTTATTGTATAATACGGTAATACCCCGCTTTACGCGACCCCATTATGCGCTGTTTCACTATAACGCGAACTTCAAATTTATTATTAAATTACGCGAAAGAGTGCGTATAAACATAATGTAGTCATCAACTTCTCTATGGTCGCGGGAATTTCAGTTAACGCGTTTTTTTCCGGAACGTATCCCTCGCGTAAAGCGGGGCATTACTGTAGTATTTTAGAGAAACTTGTGTGAAATAAATATGCGAATTAAAAATATAATTATCACAATGCATTGTGGCAATAAAAAGACGAGAAAAAAACAAGAAAGATGACTGAATGATGAATAAATGTCAAAACCCCAAATCTTCTTAAAATAAGTACTTTCAGCCTGTATTTCGTGATTTCAAATGGATACAGTTTTTGTAGGTATATAAGCGATAGTAATAGAAACGATCGCGGTGTTGTGAATGGCAAACGAGATATCTGCATCCCTTTCACACATGCCTCAACTTCGGCGCGATAATAATATAGTTATCCCTTTCTAATGATTGTTTCTTCCAGTCCAAAGTCCAATCTGTATCCATTTGAAGATTGTCATTTCTCATGTACGATTTAGACTAAAATTGTAGCTTTTTTTACTATTTTCAGGGTATAGATGAGTTTTTCAAGTTAGTCGATGAGGCAGCAGTTGAATATGAAGTGTAAGTATGTAATGTAATATTTTTTATATAATTAGTTATTAAGTGTGTAATTAAATGTAATATTTTTAGTGATTACAAAGCGGATTGGTTGAAAATGCGCGCCGAAAAAGAGGAGGATGATAAAAAGAAAGAAGAGGAACTGAAAAACCCAAAACCAAGTAATGTTTTCACAGATATATGGGATAAGTATTTATTCACTCTATACCTGGTTTGGTTTACCATTTTAATATACATAGGATAATATTTTCAGTATCGAGTGAGCCACGAAATCTTATTGATGCTGTACCATTTGGCAGAGAAACAGCAGATATATATTTAAAACATCCGGCAAATGAAAGTTCCAGTGATGAGGAAGGCACTGAATGCGGAAAGGAAATTGGTAATGAAATACCGGGCTTGTTTTTGTTAAAACGGCTTCAAAATATAGGTCTCCGGCTTATGGAAATGGTTTTTGAGATGTTCAATACAACAACGAAGAATCTATACAAACAAGCTATACACAATAACTTTAAATCCCTCTCCTGTAAAATTGTAGGTCCCACCATGTTAAAAGGACCTGTTGGTATAACTTACAATTTAGTTTAATGACATGATGGTTGGTTATTATCTCATAACTGATGGGTCATATGTTTTATTTTGTGTTACAGATGATAAACCTGAAGATGTGGCGATGTTC
>JAPWLS010001921.1:0-72678 GCA_028551675.1 Tineola bisselliella | reverse complement strand
TTTCTTTGTAGAATCACCTTAGGTTTAAATTTTTGAGTTTTTAGTTTATAGGATGCAAAAATAAGATCATTTGTTAAGACAGGTGTTAAAATCACCCATGATTAGGGAGTTATCATAACATGGAAGATGAGTTTCGAGAAGGTGTTCTAGAACGCCGAAGTAGTCAATTGTGGGCGGTGCATAAACTACGCCGAGTAGAAATTTCTTAGAAGATAAGTTTAATTCAATAAAGATATGTTCAGCCGATCCACTGTAGAAGGAAGCAGATTGAGAGACAATATTATATTTGAGGTGAGAACGAATATATATCCCAACACCACCGCCACCTCTGCCTGTACGATCGTTCCTGAGTAGTGTGAATCCCGGAAGAGAGAAAGAAGTGGACTGAAGAGTGGGTTTGAGAAAGGTTTCCGATACTAGAACTGCGTGAATGTGTTGGCTGTAAAAGGTAGTAAGAAGATCGGGATAATGGCAAGGAATGCTCTGAGCATTTATATGACAAACGTTTAGGTTGTTTTGAAAAGAAGAGAACGTGTTATGGAGTATGTCTCCAAGCAGTATACCTGGCTGAGCGTCAACAAACTCTTCAGAATCAGAGCTGCATGAAAAGAATTCATCATTTGATTCAGATGAAGACATCAGCGGATAGTAGAGATGTTTAATTATAGAAAATAAGTTAGTACTTAATAGATAAAGAATACACTATATTATACTATCGATATACTAATCACACAAACATACATACATATAATTTATATATAATATATCTATACACATATAAATAAGTAAATATGATATTATAATCTATATTTGATGTGTGTGACAAATCCTTTGTATATCAGTAGTAATTTTACAATTATAATATCAATAGTCACAATTATACTCCAGAAAGGTTAGCCGGTTTACAATTTTGATATTTAAACTAATTACAAACAAGGAAATAAGAATAAAAGTTAGACAAATAATTAATTAGTAAGGTAAACTACAAGATTAGATATATTCTAAATATGCAAGTTAATGTTATTTAACTAGCTAAATAAAAAGCTAAATATTAATTATTCAATGAGTAACCACTCTATATATTATTGGACTATTAAGAATAGCCATACAAAGTTGCCATTTAAATAACAGTTAAATACACACAAATAAAAGTAGCGCATACTGCGACTCCGCCCAAGTGTCTTCAAAGAGCCAAAATAAACTTCCCTTTTATGTCTGCCTGCGATGCTCAGCAACGACACTTTTCTAAATATTTTATTTGCCATGTATTGAGATTTTATTACGTCGGGTGACTTTGCTGGCTCTTTGTGGCATCCATAGATACTATATTTTAAATTCCCTAAATACAACTGGGTTATTTTAAAGGTATTGCAGTTGGCATTGAGTCGATAGGAGCAATTAATAATGTTTTTTGTAACCATTTAGTTATTGGCTTCTTTAATAAGTAAAGGAAACGTTTACGTAAAGAATGAAATTTAGATAATAAAATTCATAAACGCTATTTTATTTGTAATATTTTATTTATAAGTACCTAATTAAGAACATAGTGAATAAACACATATTATTGAATAAGAAACTGAAATTGTTCGTAGACTTATTACATTCGTAACTTTTGAGATAACGGAGAAAAAGGGAGACCTACTTATCGACTTGTTTGATACAAAAAGGTTATCAATGGAGACCTCTATGCACAAGCGCTCGCGCATTCATTTTATTAATATGTCTCAAATAATCAAATAATATATTCTTAAATTAGTAACCCTATGTCATGGGTAGGTATACTCGTACAAGTACAACTCAAATTAATTAAAACCCGTAACAAATTTCTACTTATTTTATAATATCTTATGGTGGTATAGAAATAATAATAAATTATTAAATCTATTAATATTAATCAAGCCTGTTACTTATGTATACAAGCGTATCGTCACATACGTGCAAAACTTAATAGATATAATGTCAAAGGAAACATGTGCGTAGATAAACAAAAGAATTCGAATGTTATTTAAAATGTAGGTATATTATTGCAAGTAATATTTACGAAAAGTGCTAGTGATTGTCTAAAACTCTTGTTCTTCTCTAGTACATTTAATCAAATTAAATATGGTAGGTATATATTTAATACGTTTTCATATTAGTCACAAATAACCGTACTTTGAAGGTGTATCTGTACAAAGAGACGACACATAAAAAAGCTTGGCAAATAACACCATGGCACAATCTAGAACAATGATCATTGTATACAAATCAGATGTCGTATAAATAAGTTCGAAACACCATAAGCTCACTACATTAACCGTCATCTCTTATTATGCTATATGAATTTAAATATAAAACAATGTCGAGATATTAGCTAATAATTGCGAAGATTTTTATATTTAGTCATACAGTAATACCCCGCTTTACGCGCTGTTTCACTATAACGCGAAATTTAAATTTATTATTAAATTACGCGAAAGAGTGCGTTTAAACATAATGTAGTCATCAACTTCTCTATGGTCGCGGGAATTTCAGTTAACGCGATTTTTTCCGGAACGTATCCCTCGCGTAAAGCGGGGCATTACTACATTTATTGTCCTTAAAGTGTTTTTACACAATAGATGAGTATTACAATGATTCAAAACAATAAATAATAATGACGTGTTATAGTTACGTAATCAATTTATAACATTTTATCAATAATTTTATATACATAGTAATGATGACCTAACAGGGTGTATCAACAGTTAATTGTTTTTACATCTTCCAATTTATAATGTGACATGCAATAAAGATTTTTGAATTTTAATTTGAATTTCAAATGACTCAACACTATATATATATATATATTGATATATTACAGTGAGTTTGTTTGTTACGTTTTCACGTAACTACTTAACCGATCATCATGAAACTTTGTATACATATTTTTGGAGGTACTAGAAGTGACATAGGATACTTTTTATAAAAAAAAATATTTTTTACTATAGTTTCCAACTGACTATAGTTTCAGCTGTTTGAAATCATATTGATTCATTTCTACTGTAACTTATTTAATTTTATTTGAACTTGATGACTTAAATGCGAACGAAGCCGCGGGTAAAATCTAGTAAAAAATAAATATACGATTAAGTTTATATGTATAAAAAAGATTATATACTTGCATCCTTTTATGACACATTAAAGAACATTTTTATTCAAGAAACGCAACAAAAAGGTACAAAATTCTATGAATGAATAAAAAAATCCTGTGTACACACTTCGTTGGCATTCAAAACAATCAATTTGTTATTCACTCCGCAACGCCTATTTGTCATTGGACAATGAAAAATACGCCTCAAGACTCAAAGTTATTTTATGCTTACAACCGATTATTATCGCGTTTATTTTGAGACTGGAGGGTAAAGCTGTTCATGATCATGTTTAAAGGGTACATAAACATTTGGATTGTTCGTTGAGTATTTAATTTCCTACGCCACGGGGCCAACGAAACAGCCATTGTGTGGAGTGACACAGGTGACACGTTCTGATGCGAGGTGACGTGACATATTGGCATACGTGTTGAGCATATCATTATGAATCAATTGATATGTACTGACTTTATGATTAATCATTAAAATCAATGCATCTTCAATAAGACAATGTTTTACAATCCCTTATTAGAACACGTGCGATAAAAATTAATTAAAATAAATTCGATAGTCCTTTAATTTAATGTAAAATTATATAATTAATCATATTAATTAAATAAAAGGCAAACGATAATATACTAAATTTAATTAACACCATATAATAGTAAAAAAACATCGCGATTATGTATGGCGGGATTAGTATTAGCAGATGTACGAAAAAAACTGTCACCATATCAATGCTAAAATTACTTAGTTATTTTGAGCCGATTACAAATTATAATCAATATCGACTTAGAGCTGTTTGAATAAATAAAGTATTTATAAAGATATAAAATATTTAAAAAAATATATATATATATTTCTGTAATTTATTGTGTAATTTTCTTAACACAATTTACGCGTTTATGATGAAACACGCTCAAAACTAAAATAAATAATTCTTTAAAAAAACAAATGAACGCGGTGTATCCGCTTGCGTCAAATAAATAGGTTAATAAGTGGGAACCTTTAATGATTACCACAAAGTCAGTCAACTGTCGAGTTGACATTCTATGGCAGGTTATTTTCGAGCTTCCATACGGTCTGCCCCAGCTAATCAAAGGAGAGAATCAAATTGCTGTCTCAAACTACTGCTTTGATGTTTCACAGTGAATTTGTCTTTATGTTATTTTCTTTTGATTTACGCTCGCGACTAGTTTTTCGCTTGAAATAACTTGACTTTGAACTACGTGTTTGTGGCTGCAGAATACAAATACATACGTTCTCTATAATTCCGTTAAGAAAATTATTTCTTTGGAATTATTTACGAGTAAATGGACCATTTATAACTTTGTATTGAATTCAATATGCGAAGATCAAAGATAATTTCGTGGTATTTGGCTTTTTATTTGAACTGATATTTAATTGAAATATGCTAATTTCAAATTAATATTTGTGTTTTTATTGTACATTATATCTAGCGATAAACTTGATCGGTAGTCATCCTCACAGTTCGAGAAATTTACACTAAACTATCCCAAAGTCTCTCTAAGATCTAATTAATGTTTCTAAGTCACGTCACAAACAAATACCTACTAAATGCTCTTAACTAATGTATTTCTATAATCACAGCGTTGTCAGATATGTGATAATATTGGTAAGTGGTAAAGTCATCACGGCGAGCATGATTAACGAGCTGCAGAGATCAGAATAAACGTTTACGGGAACGGGTAACGATAACAAACATCGTATCCCTACTTCTAAGTGAATAATTTATCGTAGACTTTCTTGTATTTTGGCTTTGGTATCTATTTACTTTTAAACTAAATTTGAAATACAACTGTGTCTATTTATGGGGGATATATTTAATGTGTCTTTATAAAAAACTAGCTGTTGTCCCCGACTTCGTTCGTGTAGTAATGAAGATCTAGTAGAGAAGTACTATGAAGCTTCAAGTCTTCGGAGTTATTATAGTTTTAGTAAGGATCCTTATTTTTTACTCTAATTTATATAGCCTATATTGATCACTGATAATGTAACATTCAAATGGTGAAATAATTTTTGAAATCGGTCCATTAGTTTTTGAGTCAATTCCTTACAAACTTACAAAAATACAAATCTTTCCTCTTTATAATATTAGTATAGTTGTTGAAAACAGCTAATAAAGGTTGAATGACGTCTCCTGAAGCCGGCATAGTGGAGCCGACTGTTGCAGTTGTTTGATAAAATTGTTGATTTATAATTAATAATGTCCGTGCTTTCTAAGTAGATATACATAGAACGTAATAACAAGGCGTATTTCTAAAAAGGTATAAAATATGTGGTTAAACTAGAACTAACCCTTTCATCCGCGTCTGAAACTCCATTTTACGTTAGTATAACATAAATCTGCAAACGTGAAAGAGAAGTAAAACGATTCACTTCCCCACAATCTTTATTGAGAAGATACTGTGGATAGAAATTCTCTATTTGCTATTTTATAACCTTTATTTTTATGTGTATTCATGTGGAAATATTTATTTCGCTTGTAGTATTTCAGTTGACCTGGTGCAAGTGCGTTCCTTATAGGTTCCGGCTTCGTAATTTAAATACTTATTCGTAATTTATTCGTATAATAAATATGATATTTTTGTTTAAAATGTGTAGATATCAATTACGAGACTGGGTGTTTTATCTTTGTGTGTTCCTTCTCCTAAGACCCATAGCCCAGGGCATACTATGAAAAACTATTCATATAACGATACCACATATATATATATATATGCGTGTTATGCGCGACGTGCTTATTGTATTTTTCAAGAAATAGTGCTATACCTGTCAATGTTATACATTAAAATAGTTGCGTATTGCAGTATATAACGATCTTACGTTTTGCATAAGAAATAAAAATAAAATTTAATTTCCGACATATGTTTTCATATTTTTTTCTTTGAATAACCGCGCGCCGTTCTAGTTCACAAACTAATACAGCTCTAATTAACGAGATCGCACCAGATGACATGTGTTTATTTTAATTTTAACATGTACATATGAACTGTAAAGTTTTATGGGGTGCGTTAACATCCATAAAGATAACGTCCTTACTCTGAAGTGAAGGTTCGTGCTATGAGATCGGTCTTCCTTGCGGTTGCGGGAATCCGCTTTTGCTGCCGTATACACGAATTAGAAATTTTTATAAATGTAATTGCATTTTTAAACCAAAAGAAACTAAACTGATTGTTGATAACGACTAGGTTGTTTACTTACAATGAAAAATAAATAAAATATGTGATTATGGGTTCAAACTCCTATCGAAATAAATAATTACTGATAGTTTTCTTTAAGAAAAGTAGGTATTTGTTTTGGACGTAGGTGTTATATGTTTTGGGTTCAAGATATTTCAGCATTTTATTTTTGCAAATA
Organism: Tineola bisselliella; assembly: GCA_028551675.1. Lineage (NCBI taxonomy): Eukaryota > Metazoa > Arthropoda > Insecta > Lepidoptera > Tineidae > Tineola > Tineola bisselliella. The sequence goes on along the minus strand of JAPWLS010001921.1, from coordinate 66,187 downwards.
TTATGTCAATTAGTATGTCATGCAAGTAAAATATACATTATATATGTATAAGGTTTATTTTATATAATTAATTACATTATGCGGTTTCCCGCTGCGGAACACATGCGGGAACAAATCAACTACTTGTTGCCTCTTCAAACCGCACCAGATATCGCTCCTTCTAACTGTGTACTATCTGGAGCTTTAAATGGTTGAGTTTGTCTCATTTTTTAAATACGTTTGATGATGTGTTGAAAGCTCTCAAATTTAAGAGTAGAGGTGATTACTTTATCGTATGCGGGCTACTTCCGTTGATTAGTCTTATTTAATGAAATAAAACATAAATATAGTGACGAGAGTTTCATTACTTTTTTATTGATGTTTAAAAGGTATCGAGTGGTGTTGATTTATTTTGTCTAATGTTTTCTTCGAGTAGTAGCGGATATCTTTTTTGTTTAATAATTTGACATGGGTGTATGGGGAGTGTTGATTATAAGATACTTAGAGATGTAATAAATTAAAAATACTAGCCTAGATTTTTGTAGTATACTTTTTTTGTTTTTATTTATAAAGCAATTAAAATATAATAATTTCCTTTTTTCTTTGATTTCAGATGTCATCGGTAGAGAAAACCACGGATTCACCGACAAGAGATGACCGTATTCAAAATATTCATAAGTTTTGTGGTCCACACTTAGTAAGTTCCTCTTTACTTATTTAACAAAAAAGCTTAACTTTTGCTTATTCAATGATAGATAGCTTTATAAAAAAGCTTTAGTGCAACTGTCAAATGAGGAATTTCAACTGTTTGAATAATTTATTTTGAGTTTGAAGTTTTTCTTTAAATAATAATAAACAAACAACTGACAAAGACACAATATAGTTTTTACATTTGGTGTAAAGGACACTTTAAAAATAAATATATATTTTTTAAAAAAATATGTGAATAATTTTTTATTGCGCATGACTATTCTATCGGAATTTTCGTTTAATATTTAATAATGTCCATTGTCGGACTATCCTAAACTATTATATTTATAGTAAAATTTACGTTTCTTGTCATAGTATAAAGCTCATACCCAAGGCACAAATCACGCGTCTTCCCAAGTATAGCAAATTCACTTCTTAATATAAGTATTTGTAGAAGGAAGCAAAAATCCAAATGTAAATCGATATGGTGCTGCCTTTACAATTCAGAGCGCTTTTTATAAATTCGTTCGTCAATAAACCGCCTATCTAGCTTGTTGTATTGATGAGGATTTAGTTACCGAAAGTATTATGTTACCTAAATTAATTGAATGAATACAAAAACAAATGAAATGTGTTTTTATATTCCAGACGGACTTTTGGATGTGTATGAATCAAACTATAAAAGGTACCGTTCAAATTTAATGTTTTAAAAGCCTAGTACAGTCAAGCAAACTGATTCGTGTTCGTGTATCTTAATTAATATGTGTCATGAAAAAATATAAGTTTAAAAGTTTTAATAAATATCAAAAACAAATAACAAGTTTTTTAAAAATAAATATTGGTTTTAACTGGGGACTGAACCCGAGTCCTCTGCGAAACCGATTGCCGCACTAACTACTCTAGTATAAAGATTATATGAGCAGTTAATTAGAAAAAACAAAAGACTTGTTTTTACTATATGTTTGATGGTAGACCACGAGATTGCTTGATTGTACTATTATTGCATGTTAAATAAATACGATAGTCCTATAAGTTGAAATACTAATGTTAATATAATCTATTTCTATCACTTTTTTCTTAATATGCCAAGTTTTTCAAGATAATTCATTAAATTTTCATAGTCGTTATTTGAATTTTTTTCAAATCTTAACTTTGTCTACATCTCAGTTTTATGTTTATTCCAGCGTAAACGGTTTCGTTGTCATGCCACGAGGCGTACCATGATAAATGGAAAGATCATATATAAGTTTTATAACAAAACTATTTTTATTTTATTTTTTTTGCAATAATTCAAAAGTTATTTTAAAATGAAAATTAATTTTGAATCCGATACCGAAGACACGCCGACAACTCCCGAATACACCCGACCACGTGTGACGTCATAATGTTAGTTTTCACTCATTACAGTTGATACAGACATAATAAGTATTTTGAAATATTCAATTCTGTTGTCATTGTTGAATACATAAGTTTGTATTGAAATGTCGAATCTCAAAAGTTATCGTTCTTGTTTTGTACCATTATGTAGGAACACAACAAAAACAACTCCTGACAAAATGTTTTTAAATGTTCCCCAAGATGAAAAGCGTCGAAATAAATGGTTTCAAGTAGTGCACCGTGATAATCCCAAAACAAAATCGATTTTTTTTTGTTGTGAAGATCATTTTGATGTAAGTATTTTTTAACATCATTGTTATTAATTATTATTTATGTAAATATACAAACTAAATAAGTAGAGTTAAGTCAATAAATTTTTTTAACTGGACTCCGAATCATAACCTTTAAAAGCATAGCATTAAAAAAACTTTTTATTGATAATTTAGAGTGCTAAAATAATAAATTCATGTATCTTTATCTAATGATTGGAATTCAATTTGATATAATTTTAATTTTACGTTTTAGGTTATGTATTTGACTAGAGTAAAATTTAATTTTAAGGTTTAAGATGTTTATTGACTCAAAAAGAATTACAAAAAATTCACTTAATTGAGATAATAGTAATTATAAATAAACATATCGCACGTAGCATATTAACAACACCATCACAAGGCACTCAAACTCATTATGTGTTTTTTTAACTCATATTTAAATCTAACAATATTTGTAATATTAGTTATATTAGGTGGCAATGCGTTATAGAACTGTGCCCCTTCCACCACAACACTTCCCCTTCCGTAGCTAGTTCTAGCCCCTAGGATTTTTATCTGGTCTTTACTCCGCGTGTTGAATTTATGTGTTTTTTTGTTAAATTTAATTTTTGTACTGATTTGATTAAGTATGACTTTTTTAATAAGAATGGATGTGTAGTATTTATGTAATTGTGTGACTGATAAGTGTTGGGTTTCGTTATAAATTTTTAGTGTGGATGTTAGGTAGTCGTAGTGATATAGTGTTTTAATTAGCTTATTCTGCGCCGTCTGTATATCTTTAATATTTTTAATATTATTAATTTTATGTTATAATGGTTTGCCTTTATAAATCCTTTATCACACATAGCTAATTAAAATCAACTAACAACTCGTTTTTTAGCAATACAATTTCAATATTATTGTCTAGTCATGTGTAACAGCCATAAACGCAGTACTGTTATTAAATAGCTATAACATTATGACGTCACAAGTATGGTGGCCAATCGGGCGCGTTTATAGTCACGTGATTTTTTTTTGAATTTTTTCAATTTTTAATTGATTATAATTAATTGAAAAAAAATGTTTTCAAGTTTTTCGCATTAAATATCAACATTAATAATAATAAAGTTTTAAAATACATAAAAAAAATCAATATTTTTTTTTTTCAAATTCCCAATTGTTAGTTGTCCAATTTGGTTTAATCTACTAATAAAGTTTATAACTACGCGTAGTACATCGGCTTTTGTCTGTACTTCGAATCTGTACTTCGAAAGCTGAATTTGTAGCGTGACAGTCTGTTATGCAGAGGTTCTGGACTTAATCCTTAGTGGAAATAAATACCTATTTATTCATAAATATTATATAAAAGATTAAATATTTGTTTCTGGTCTGTTATCGTTGTCCTAATCTGGGATCAGGATATTGTATGTGTATTTATTTATTTAAACGCACTCAATTTCGTTTACTCTTCCAGACGCATCGTGCTGTGCTGAAGCTCCAAATCCTGAATGCAGTAAAGCATGTCGGGAAATTTTAGTCAAAAGCAAAAGTACGGATGAAATTTTCGAAGGTTTAGTAAAGGAGTGTCACGCGCCAGCATTAATTGACCCGTTCTGGAAATGTATTTTGAGAAAAGACGAGCCATCTAACGGCTTGGATATAATGCCTAGAGATGGCGGCAAATTGAATTGCTGTAGTAAGGTAAATCATTTAAAATATATATTTTCAATAATCATAGATGAAGATATATATTTAATGCATTGAACTAAAGTTAAAAAAGTATACGTCACGTTCTGGCCGGAAATTGTGTCCCGTTTTTTATACAGCAATTACAATGTTAAAAAGATTAATTATTTTAATTAATAAAAGTTTGATTTGTCACTAGTAGAAATATTATTTCCAGGCAACCACTCTGATGTGTAAGCGGATCTGTTTTCTGACATTCGATTCTGGCTGGCAAAGTAATTGGAAACAATTCGAAGTTGAATGTGTCGATAACCCGCAGGAGATAAGACTGGCTAAATGTATTGAAGAAAGTAAGTAACCAATTAATTCTAAGTAGATTCAATATTAAACGAATAAAACAATGGCTTGTAATTTTTACGAAGGAAACATTATTAAAATACTTTATTGTAGGTCCGATGGTACTAGTCTTCTAATTCAGCGGTTCTCAAACTTTTTTGGCGAAGGAAAAAGCCCTAATATAATAATAAAAATGAATTTATATGTATTTATTAATAATCATATTGCAATGTAATATTACGTTATATTTATTCTTATAATTATGTACGTATTATTGTTTTTAAATTTTATGTGGGGAATATTTAGATGTAACTTTATAATCTTCCTTTGCAGTATTTTCTCACTAGGGCTCCGCGGAGCACACTTTCAGAATGGCTGTTCTAATTTATATAGCAATAACCATACTTCGTCTGTTGTTAAGCTGTCCATTCATGAACGTATATAACTATTTCTATACTTCTGTAGGCAGAAGTCGCCTTCCCTTGATGTTTCTGACATTCTTCTTGTTACAAGCAGTTCTGTAATTGTTTTCTTTCAGTACAAGCGCCATGCTCCCTCGGATGTGATGGCTTAACATACTGTACTCAGATGAACAATAGACCAACTACTTTATTTCGATCTTGTAATGCGGAGTCCGATTTGGGTGCTCATATCGCAGTTGCTAATCAACATGAAAGTGGGTAAGTTCGTACTACACTGTTTTATAATAGAAACGATGAAACTAACTCGATTTTTTGAGGCCTTTTAATTAAAGAAGAAGAGGAATTCAATAGTTTTTTTTTAAATTGTGTTATATAGGTTAAGAAAGGTGGGTAAGCTGGGAATTACAAACTTGTTTTGAAGTTAGTGAGTTAGTTTCAAAGTTTTTCTAGAAATTAAGCTAGATCAAATTTATATGACGATAATTGATACTGTCAAGTTGTTTATTAAAAGTATTATATATTTTTTATAATTATAACTATTTATGTGCTTCCTTTTAGGTTTGTGGAATTAGCGGGCATTCAGTTACCTCTTCGCAATACATCGCAATGTCCAACTGATTTATGGAAGAGCGTCGCTTGTTTACTATACGTTAAACCATGCACTAGAAAGGTAAACAGAAAGATTGCTAATGTTATTTTAGAATTTTGATAGTTATGAATGTCGATAAAAATTGATTTTTTAATATATAATATAACAATAATAAATACAGGTATATTATTTTTGGATTGTAAATAAAAAAGTATATTTCAGGGTCAAAGCAGTCTCTTATGTCCAGCAGATTGTTATCACGTAGTGTCAGCATGTGTGGATTGGCCAAGAGCAGAGGCACATTTGACAGCTAGATCTGTTTGTGATAAATTAGCACCAGTCAGTGAATCTGACGGGTGCGTACAACGAACTGAATTTAGCTTACCAAGTAAGTCATAACATCTTATTATCATATTAACAGTTTTATTTTATTTTAAAAAAGGGAACACAAAAATATCCAGCATTTTAAAAGAACAGCTAGTATGTTCACTGCATAATTAGTTTTTCCAAAGACAGCTTAATCGTGTCTTCATTTTCAGGTACCATTCCAGCATTACTATCACCGACGGAAGCAGTAAGGTCTCTGTGCTGGATCTCCTTGCAATTCTAAAGAAATATGTGTTGTTAAACGAAATTGTCCTTTAGGTTCTAACTGTCCAAAATTTGCTTGTGTTGCGGGATGCCCATTAGGTAATTAATAATCAATTTATTTTCATATAATACATTTTAAATTTTTACAAAGGAAATTGTAATATTAACATTTTGACGTGACAACGTCTTATAATTCGATTGAGCCGGCTGCACGCACGAAAAAACATGACTCATGCGGCGTTACCTCGCTCTGAGGCGTTCCATGTAAGGCTTGAAGTGCAAGCGAGAGCGCGGAACGAGCGACAAAGAGGCACAATCGGCCTTCGCGTTCGGCGGCGTTCGACATCCGTCTCTCTCCTACTTGAGTGAGCTCTTCAGAGGCGGCTCGTGACATTGGTCGGTGTTTTCTTGTATATTAAGCAATATACATACAAATCTATTAAACAAATGAAATTAAAATTTTCTTTTGAAAAATGCTACCATTCCATCAGTATTTTCTTAAGACGTTGTCACGTTCAACTATCGTCAGTAAACCGACTTTACAGACAACCGATTTTTTTTTGAAAATTTTATTTTAAATGAACACAATTTAGTTAAAAGCCAAAATATTGGAATATATTTCCATTATTAGAATACAATATATTTTTATTTTTATAAATGAGGACAATCCTTTTTATCTATTATATCTCTATTTAACTTGTTCTTTTACTCATTTTTTTTGTATTTTTCTTATAAGATCAAATTTAAACAAATATTTAACATAGTCTTCTCAATATTTGAAATTTACTATAATATTCACCTTTTAAGAAAAAAAAATGCTTCTTTATTTCAACACATTGTATTTTTTCCTGGAATGTGGATCTTATTCGATTTTCTAGAACTCTCATTAGATCTAAAATGAGGTATTATACCTATATTAAGACAAATGTTTTATTTCCAGGCGTTTATGGAACAGTGGTTGTGCCCATCGGTTCTTGGGTCCGAATCGTGATGTCAACCGATCCACGTCGGGCGTGTTACAAAGTTTGTTATTGCGGGCCCCATGGTCTGACAAACTGCCAACCAATGCCGTGTTATTCACTCTCTCCGTGTGTTATACATGATAAAATTGCCAGCCATGGTAAGACTAAGATTAAACGTTTTATTTTAATTTACGCAAATTCCCTAGATAAAGGTTAACACTCAAACTTTTCGTATTTTAGTGGATATATTACTGAAAATATAATATTTGCTGAGTATTCGTCTTGTAACAGGTTGAATTAAAAAAAACTATATTAGATTATAATAATCTATCATATATTATAACACCTTACGTCGTTACGTATAAAAATACATTAAAAAAATAGTTAAGTGCCTTTACAGCATCAAATTGCGGGAAAATGTTACGATATAGACACAAAATTGCAGGTCAAAAATTCTACATAGAATGCAACGAATGCACCTGCGTTGCTGGCGAGCGGGTTTGCGCTGGCCGAACTTGCGGCTCCAGTCACAGCACACTGCTCACGCGGCTGCCTTGCAACTGCCCGCCGCATCATCTGCCTGTCTATACATTCTCCAAGACATATCCTAACGCCTGTTTAGCTAAGTAAGTGTGCTTATTCAAAATAGAGAAAGAATAACGATTATTTAATTTTTAAAGTCATTTGTTTGAAATAGCTTTTTATAAGCCCGCCATCTTAACTTTATCTATTGTATATAAGTTTTATGGAAAAACAAACCAAATACAAATACATAATTTTTTTACAATAAGTTTTACGTATAAATATTTGTTTCGACTGAAAATTGAACCCAGGACCTCAGCTTAAGGTTTTGTATTATTTCAGGTGCGCAGGAGCAACAGACTTCGAAATAGAGTTTAGTTATAAAGCTATATGCTCAACAGTAACGTGTAATGGTGTATGCCTAGAAAGGCCCACTATTTATTTGTCACATCAACAAAAATCAGTTCAATACGAGTGTGGTAAGCATTTATTATTATTATTCTTTTATATTCTACTAGCTTTTACCCGCGGCTTCACTCACATTAAAGTCATTAAATAAGTATCAGAGATCATTTCAATAGAACTATACTCACTATAGTCAATTGGAAACTATAGTAAAAAATAAAATATTTTTTTAAATGAAAAGTATCCTACGTTACTTCTAACACCTCCAAAAATATGTGTACAAAGTTTCATGATGATCGGTTAAGGAGTTGTTGCGTGAAAACGTAACAAATAAATTCACATTCATATTTATAATATTAGTAGGGATTATGAAACATAATATTTTACACATAACATTAACAAATACATAGGAAAAAAATTAAGTTAAATTTGCAAACCTAATAGTTCTGTTCAACATATATCGGGTATATAACTTATATTTACGATACTATTAAGTAACTGTAATACAGATGTTCGTCTGTTGCTTACAAATTTCGAACACTACGAAAAAACCAAGTGCAAAATGCACTTGAGCATTTTAGGTTTCAAGTCGAATAAATTAATCATGCATGTTATTTTATTAATTAAAAATATCATCTAAAACGTTTAGCTCGATTATTGCCAATTATTTTTTTCAGTTCGAACTAAAAATTGCAGTAACCAACCTTTAGATCCAGTTTGCGATACAGAAGGGTACACTCATGCGAATCCATGTGCGATGCTTTTAAATAGAAAGAAACTTAATTATTGGGGGGAATGTCAACAAGGGTGCTTGAAGGTACAAGCTTTATTAGTTAAAAAAATCAATTTCTTTCCATTGTAAGAAAAATGAATACAGTAAAATATAATGCTACTTTATCGCAAATTTCAGATGGGAATAGTTTGTGGGATAAATGGTGTAACATACAATTCGGAATGTGCAGCATGGGCCGAATATGTGAGTGTGGATTACCCCGGCCCATGCCTAGCAGTAGGCCCAGTTACGAACGCAATGGAGCCAAAGTGCCTGTTTGATAGAATAATCTGTCCGGCGCTTAAAAAGCCCAAATGCTTGGGGTTCACTGCGCCAGGTGCTTGCTGTCCTAAATGCGGAGGTGCGTTAAGGATTCTTTACTCGAATAAGCAATTTGATAGAGCTGTATACGCGACTAATTTCACAGAAAATGTTGTCACACTTCACAATATACTTAAAGCATTGGAACGACATGTAACAATCGCCGAATGTGTGCTAAGAGGATATTTATCCATAGAAATGGAAATTTTTCTTAGTGTCGAAAGCGTGTTAGAATATCCAACAGATCTCCAATTGGAAGTTTGCGTTTTGGAAGCTGAAAAAATAGCTGATTTAATTAATAGAGAAAGTGTTTTGATTACCAGTGATTTAGTGTTGAGTGCATTGTCTTATGCATTGGTTGTTCATACTTACGCGGCTAAGGCTGCCATAGCATTTAGTATGTCGGTCACTACTTTAGTATTTTCGGCCGCTTTGTGTTTAATCCTTAGATAATTGTATAGCATTAATGTGAAACCTAAATTATATGTATAAACAGATTTGTAAATGTTGTAAATATTGTAGAATAGTAATCTTAACCAAAATTCTGTGCCATTTTAATGAGATTTTTAATTATATCGTTCAATAGTCACTTCGCCAATTTTATTTATTTTAAATCAAAATTTAACACTTGTCATACAGATATGTCTTTTTATTGCCCCTTTTTCTGCATAATATTGGTAGAATTACCTAAGAACTGCAAGCGAGTTGATTGCTATCCTCAGAGACGGGTGGTAGTGATAGTAATCAATAACACTAGTTTACAAGGTTTTTGTCCTTCAAATGAAACGTTTTTTTTCTTAACAATTGATTTGCACTGAGTTACAGAAAAATTATAAAAAAAAATCTAACACGTCATTTTGAAATAACCAAAATATGCATCTTTAAGTGATTCCGTTATGGGATATCCTTTTTTAGATATTATAAATTCACCACACACATAACAAAAACGATCAGGATGTACTTTACACAACCTTTTTGACATTGTAAAAACAAATATTTATTTAACTAAACACTACACAGCATCAAAATTTTAAAATAAAATCTAAACCAACTTATGGTAGTTTGAAAATAAGATGTAATAAGAACTTGATTTATAGACGTGATAGAAATAAAATAAATATACGTTTGCGTTTAGTTATTACTAGTAAATACAACGATATGGAATACATTGAAAGGACACGACTTTTATTTTAATTTGTAAACTAGTGTAATCATCTCGAACGCGTACAATACTAAAATGTACTTACGATCTGTTTTTTTTTAATTGTGTATATTTATTTTCAATTTAAATATGAATGTTTTAATTTTCAACGCAAAAGATACTTGTAGAAACAAAGGGCTTATTAAGTTTATTTAAAGTTTTAAGCTTTGGTTTTTGCTTTATTACAATAATTAATATAAAATAAAAATTATTAGATATCATTGGCATTAATTGTGAGTTCGTTTGTGCCATTTTATTATTTAAAGTAGTTTTATTTTTTAATAATATACTATATGATTCGCATTTTATTGTAACAAAGCATTTGTTAAAAGACATTTTTTAATATTTTTTTTGTAAATATTGTATCATTCTGTTGTATTGTAGTTTAATTTTAATTGTAAATAATATTTTGGCTTTTTTAAGCTATATGCTTCGGTGATTTGTTATACCTTTATATTCGTCCTAAAACGAATATGTAGTCTGGCGCATAATGTATGTAGTCCAATTAATAATGTAATTAGTCCGAAAATATTTAAATGTTATTTCTAAAACTGTTATATTATTATTTACAAAATTAATATTAAATTTGTAATAAATGCATGATATTTTAAAATAAAGCATAAAACATGGATTAATTTTTAAAAATAAATTTGTTATTGTGCATCCTATAAAAAAATTGTAGCTATAGTTTTTAAGGAAAAGGCTGAATTTGGTTGATTCTAGACATATATTTGGAGATATTTTTGTAGTCTAATATTTAGTGCAGGATTTTAGTATTATAGTAAAAAATAGGTTAACAATACGTTGTAGCGATTCCTAAAAACTCAAGCTTATTCTAAGTATTTAACATTAGGTAATAAATAAAACCAAATATGTGAATATGTATAGAAAACCAAATATCAATAGTGTTTTGTTAACAATTGAAGATTTATCTATTAAAAGATATTTACGAAAATTTTTCTAGTTTTATTGTAGGAGTAAATGAGATTTACTTTTTAATGCGTACCCGCAAAAAAATAAAACCACATATTTATTAAGACCTTTTTAATAAATAACAGATCTTTATAACATTTATATTGGAATATAATCTAGAGATAAACATATCACATTAAACTGATCACTTATAACAATGTAAGGCTCGTTATCCACAGAGGCTTATTGTTCATTAGGTAGGTACATCTTTCAAATGTGAACCTAATTGGTCACACATTGAACCAACACTCACGATATAGCATAGTGGATTTTTAAATGTTAAAATTAGCACTAAGCTGTTGTTGATGCCTCCTAGGATAGAAAGCCTAATATTTATAATAAGTTAAGTTATGGATAAATGATTCTAAATAGGAAAAAGTTTTTGTTTCAATAAAATGCAATCCATGAGCTAACTGTAATTATGGCAAAATGTTTGCAGGTAATATTCGATACCGCTATGACGGTTTGAGGAGACGAATGGGAACCGCCCAGATTTTTATATAGAATAATATGAAATATTTATATAGATAAGATTTTAACCCAAATCCTTTCTATCAAAAAATGTGTTAATTCTATCCAATAACTGCGGGTCTGTCACTGTCTTAGCTAATTGATGAAAACCAACTTGCAATATTGGACTTATTAAATGAAATTTCTCAATCGGAAAAGTTAATATTAATTCCAAATATGCCAATAAAATGTTTTGGAAGCAATTTCTTCTTATTTCTGCGTCCTGTAAAAAATGTATTAAAACTATTTAATAGCTTGTAATTAGGCAGCTTGTAAACTTGAATTAGGCAGTTGTTTCACATTGACTTATAGAAACGATTTTCAAGACTAACCTTAGCGATGCTTAATGCGCGTTCTTGTTCAATTTCGGGTGGCACAGGTTGCGGTGGGATGATTGGTTCAATATTTTTGTTCTTATCTTTAAATGTTGGTCCATCACATATTGTAATATTTACTTTACGATTATTCACACTATCCGTCGTAGTAATTTCAGCTTCTTTTGTAGGAGTTTTCTTTTTATTATTAGCTATATTTTCCTTGTCATTTTTTATAATTATTTCTGTTTTATTATCAACTGTATTGTTGTTTTCAGAATTATCAGCAGCAGAAACTTCACACTCATCGTTATTTGTAGAATCTTTAGAACTATTCTTAAAATCAGCAAATGTAAATGGTTTCGGTTGTTCTGCTTCAATTTCTTCAGCAACATCTTCCTTCTTTACTTCTATAGAAGGCGCATAATATTCTTCATAGTTATTTGTAGACGAATCTGAATCTTCAGAGCTAAAGGAATTTTTTCTTTCGCCATCCTTCTGATCAAAATCTGATATATTAATTAGATGTTTAACGTAATTGTTGCATAATAATTCCCAAGTTGTCTTTAAATCGTAAATATTTAAAACAAATCTATCGTATTCGAGTGATAAATTTAATGAAGCAGTGTAAGTGCGTAGAATCATTGCAATATCAGCGTGTTTCAGTTTAAATTTATTTACGCCATTGAAAAATATATCAGTCAATGCAATTATTTTGATCAACCAAGAAGATGTCGTCTGTTTATATAAATTTGCAGCGTAATCTAAATTAGAAACTTTCTGCACAAGGAACTTCAATCCAGGCCTTAAATCAAAATGCACGGCGCGCGTGTACGAAAGTTCTAGACCTTTTAACAATATAGCAATATTCTCACTGTTCAAATGGAATTTGTAATTACAAAAATTTCCACCAGTTTTTATGCTATCAAATAAAATGCTATTTATTCCTTGAAAAACATCTGATGAGGATTGTATCAGTACAGTCGCGATAATTTGCATTAAAATCTGATGGGCTAATAGACCTACTATTAATCCTTTATGTGGTATTCGAACCGTATACATATCAGGGTTCAATGTATTAATTGTCTCTTGTAAATAAATTAGGAATATGTAACTCCGATCATCAATTAACATTAGGTTTTGTGACGAATTCTTAGTGACTAGTTTGTGTGAATCCCCTTTCATTTGGTCATTATAGAAAACTTGTTGAGCCATAGCGTGCAATCTCACATTATCGTTAACGGAGCAATCTCGTCTAGCTGCCACTTTAACCATAGCTAAATCACCATAAAAACTATTAGAATTCTCTTTAAAAGCGTATATGATTTGCTTTAAAGGCACCAAACTAACATTACAAGCTCTGTGAAGACTCGTACAAACAATCGCCCATTGATTATTAGTTAATAGATGCCCCGATGTTAAAATTATATGGCGAATGCAAGATGCACCTAATCGAGCTATTGTCTCTTGAGGCAATGAAATGCATTCAACTAATATGAGTAATAGCTGCTTTAATGCAAATGTTAGTTCGACGTTTTCAATCAGTTCTATATCATCGTCATCACCTCTTTCCGCGTTTATTGATTGCAAATGATGTGTGTAAACAACTACAGTATCAGTAGTCAGTCCACAACACTGTTTGAAGTTTGGCATTACGCTATCCCAATTTGTGTTAGTATTAGTCATTTGTCGCAACCAATTTTGAATAGCAGGCAATAAGATATGGTTGACACAATGCAAACCAAAATGTGTTCCAGGAACATCTATAGTATTTCTTAGGAGTTTAAATAGAGTTTCCATCGCTGCTGGTTGATTTTTCTTAGAACAGACCACTGTAGCTGAGATTAATCCTTCTATTAGTATATACCAAACTTTCAGAATATTACTTGGTCTATCTAATTTGAGAAGACAATTGTTTGTTGTATTTGATGGAGGTAGACTTGTTGATAGTTTTTTGTAGGACATCACCTCAACGTCACAGTTTTCATTCGCTATATATTTTGATATATCTAAAGTGCTACTTGGTATTATAGGATCAACCACAGAGAGTGGCAAATCCCCTTTAATTCTATTCCCAGTGTTAAATATTGGACATTTAGGCATATTAAACATCATTGTTAAAATGTCAGCACAATTTTCCAAATGATATAAAGCCTCTCGGCACATGTCAACAATTACCTTCTCAGATTTTTCCTCATTTAGAGGAATAAATTTACTGTGTTTCGAAAATTTTAAAATAATATTTGGCTTGTTTTGTGTCGGTTTCTTTTCTTTGGGCTTTATTTCGTTAATTTGTATTTCTTCATAATGAAGACCTTTGATATGACTTAAGAGGCATAATATGCAGTCTAAAGCTGCATTTGCGAACACTAATGTATTATCAGTGCTCAGGAAAACTTTAAATATTTCTAAAATGGCTGCATATTGGCTGGAGTTATTAGCAGCACGCAACGTATTGAATAATGGTCTCCAACCAGATCGAATTTCCATTCTATTTGTTTCAACAAATTCACAAATACATGATATGATTTGTTCCTGTAATAAAACAAAAGAAAAAAATATAAGAAAAAATTGTTCTAATAAATAAATAAATAAATAAATGTGTCATAAAAGCTTACCTGAATATCAGTATCACACAATTCCAAACAGAGTAAATTCTCAAAAGGCTTGAGTAAAGCCTCATTGAAATGGAAGTGAGGTAACTCAGGCTGGTGATTCAATAACGCTGTGCAGCAATCATGGAGGCATTGTATACCTAAACTTGATATTTGTAGATCTTTATGACATGCCGCCTGAAGGATAAATAATACCAAGTAAAAATGATGGAAAACCTAGATTTAATTTTGGTCAGGTGATGGCAGATCTGTGGAATTTGAACAAAAACAAACCTGCATAAAATGTGGTCCAATAACAGTCCAAACAGCCATTCGATGTGCCAAAGGTCTGGCAGCCTTCAAACATCTGAGAGTAACGTCCCCAGCACGACACAGAGCGCGTGTCGCTTCCCCTGTACTATGTGTGCTTGTAACACCTTTGCGTTGGAACCATTTACCCTCTTTTGTGTTCCGATCACTTGTATAGAAGAGCTGAAGAAAATATATGTTAAGCTAATAGCTAAAGAAATAATATATAGATTAATATTATTTACCAGCCGATGGTGCAGCCTCACTAGTCTCTGCAATGCATTAATGAGTGTTGGCAGAGTACTTGTGGCAGCCAATCGTGTAAATAATGATTCAGCAGCTGAAGTTAGAGCACAACAGACGCGAGCTGCACCAGCTCCTGATATTACCATACCTCCCTGAAGATAGTCAAATATTATTTTTAAAACTACTCTGATGCTTAATCTAAATATTGAAATACTGAAGAAAGATTGGGCAGCAAAAAGAAGACAGATGCGAACGAATCCTATTGGGGCAGACACTATGAGTTTAAGAGAAAATAAGAAAAATAATGACAGATGTTCAACGAGTCTTTTTACATTAAAACTTGTCATTTGAATACAAAATTACGACTTACCTCTTGCCTACAAGTTTCTACAATTTTAGCGACAGACATCTCGTTATTTTGGTTATTATTAAAAGCAGGTTGCAAATAGTTAAATAGATCAACACTGAAACAAATATGCGTATTAATGTTTCGTCTAGAAAATATATTAGATACGTTTCAGAAGAATACATTTTTCCATACCACGTTTCATCATCTCTGCTATCACCAAACGTAGTAATTTTATTAGCATCATTGTGTAACATTGAGATGGTTTTGTTCCTACCAGTCTGCATTGTTATAATTGGTGTCGTATTGTTTCCTTGTTGACCAAAAAGAGCATGTTCAAATGATGACACGTATTGGCAAGCTGAGAAAATATGCTCCCAACATTCTGGAGCCTTTGAACCGAGTTCTAAACCTCCTAAAATCAGAAATTCATCATCGTTAGGTGCATCATGTATGCAATTACATAAGTTTTATTGCACAGATACCTGTAATTAAAATATCCAAAGACAACGCATGAGTAGAGAGGATTTTTCCATTTGGTGGTTGTGAAATAGCAGAATTTGCTAACAATGCCAATATACTACTGCATCGATTTTGTAGACCTAAAGTATTGCTTACTCTTGCTGCCTGTAATTATGAAAATTTAATTAGAGGTTTAATTACTTCTAAATCTGATTTAAAAAAAAATACCTTATGCAATCCTTCCAAGCAAGATATAGTTAGACCTTCCCAAGCAATTCGTTTTCTTTTACCAAAAGTATTTATCTTTTTACGAAGAATTCCTTGTAACTTCTGCTTTTTATTCCGATACCCAGTAAGCGGCACACTTAATACTGTCACCATTGAATCCCAAATACATGTAAGGATTCTGTAAACATTATTATGCTAAAGAAGTTAAAGCATTTCTATAGAGATTCTAATTGTAATTGTCTACCTTCTGGCCCATCGTAAATGCGCTTGCCGTTGCGGACTGTCATTATTTGAGTTGTAGATATTGGACACTTCCTTCAGTTTCTGCCAATCAGACATCACTGGACTCTGTTCTAGTCCGCCTAAATCTGTTGAATTAATTATGTAATTTATAATAATAAATCTGCTATTTAATAAATGTTCAATTTGAATAGTACCAACTTACCTGATAGTAAATGTAATAAGGCAAATTCTGCTTTTGAATTACGTGTATTTGCCAATAAATCTGTTGCCAGTACCAATTGATATAATTCACGCAGCCATGTGGCTGATAAATATACCAATACTCCACTGTCTTGCACTTCTTCTACGAACCCGTCCTCTGTTTGTGGTAATACCACCTTCTAGAAATCAGTAATTTATTAGTAAAGAACTTTCTCTCGAACGTTTGTTAAGTATTTGTCTTACATTAGGCTCTTCGTAATAATTTAATCGGCTTAATTTTAGGTTTAATAGCAGCGCAGTATAAGTAGCTAAGTAAATGCCATCAGCATTCATTATTGTTGCACTTGTAGGTGGTTGAGTTGCATTATGTTGACAACATTTTGATGCGAAATCTTGCATTGCTTCATCGACCTGGTAAAAAAATTAACATTAGATTATTTACCTAAAAATTTAATAACGTTAAACTAAATATCCCATACCTCAATACAAGTTCTTAAATGCAATAATTTTGGTAACAGAGAATTTTGTAACGTTTTCACAAACTGTCTAGCATTGTGTCTTTCCAAATCAACGTTGCATTCAGTAATATTGCAACGTCCAAGATTTAAAGTTTTTGGTATGTTTTTTGGTTTATCCGTTGAAGTGTCACTTTCAGTCTCATTGGATAATGGTCGCGATGGTAAAAATACATTGTCGTTGTCCGAATCTGCTTCACCATCGCTAACTGAACTATTATTTTCAGGGCCTGATGTGTCTGTGAAAATATTAAGAGTTTATAACAAATCTATATTCTTAACATTATTATAATTTGCAATACCTGAAGAATCTTCAACTTTTTCTTCATTGCTTTGGAGAACTGCAACTACATCTCTGAAAGGAAGTGTATAATGCTTAGCATTTGAAATTAATGTATATGATACAGCTAAAAGACTTTACCTATAAGGACTAGGCAACCTAGCCAAATGTTGATAAGTGAGAGGGCCTGTATAGTCCGCATTATGTAACTGCGGCCAATGTTCTAATAAAATATTCACAGTATCAGGAGTCATGTACTCTAAATTATCTGAACATAGTCTTTCCAATGCATCCAAAAGAGATACGATGCATTCTACTGCTGATGTCATGACTTCAGCGTCTGTACTTCTGCCACAATCTTCAATGCTGTCCATTAATCTAAAATATATAACAGTAGTTTTTAGAGTAATTATCAGTCCTATATTAACTAGAGTTTAGGCTTAGTAGGAATCAGGAAATAAACATTTTAAATTCTGTCTTATTATATGTAGACCTGAATTCGTATTAGAAACAAAAACTACAAGGTTGCACAATCTAATTTAAACTGTTACATTAGTTCGGACCCAGGTTGGTGATATGAAGATCCAAGTTGATCATGCATGATGATGAAGGGAAACACGTAAGATAATGGCATAGTGTAAATACTCACAGTCTAATAATTGCCATATCGTCACCATGTTTCTCAAATCCTTGTTCACTTTTCTTCAGCAGAATCAATTGGCAGAGCCTCTTTGGACTGTGTAGGAGATCACGGACAGATCGTAAAGGTTCCACGCGATGTGATATAGGGGGATAGAGAACCATTCTATGATATAATGCTTCTAATACTGGTCTTAAGTTTGATGTTGATCCCACCAGTCTGACTAACTGGTTTGCGATGCTTAAAAGAAATAAATTTTTGAAGAAAATACGTTAGTTAGAGGTGTTTATGTGTTACACTTTTATAAATTATATACCTGTAAACAGCTTTAGCTTGTTTGCTATTAAAACTAGGCGCACAAGACAATGCACCAGAGCCTCTTCCAGAGTCATCTACTAAATGGCCTTCATGTTCCCTGAAAAATAAAAAAAACCTTAAAAAATGCCTTCAAATTTAAACCAAATCTACACACATGTATTATTACCTGGCCTTAATATTCTTGTCAACCCGCGGCGTTCCCAAAAATAAGATTAATGATGGACAGAATTTCTGCCAAAGAAACGTTGTGAAATGCGAATTGGAACTCACACGTTCTGATAGACTTGACATAAGTGTCAGCAAGCAGTCGAGGAAGAATAGAGATGATGGGTTTTGTTTTGGTATCCTGCAATAAATATTTACGTAGGGTGAAATCTGGAATCTAATGGGGAAAATAAATAAGAACACGAACTTACAATTGCGTTTCAGAGAGTCGGCCACATAAATATTGAATTACTGGTATTACTTCACTGTAGCAGCTGACAGCTACTAAATGATTTCTGCCTAAAGGAGAACCTTCTGACAGCAGTTCTTGACATTCTTCATCTGCAATAAGTAACAATTTCATTAGATTCACAGTGCATGTGTACCTACATATCCTTTCTCCAGACAAGCAAACAATGGAAATCTCTAGTTGAGTGAACTATAAGGAGTAACGATCCTCAATAGTAGCAGATGTTGTTAATTATTGTTTAACTTACCAAGTTGTGCACAATAGGCTCTAATAGTTTGGGAGGCTGCTGCTCTCGCCGCAGCTGCCACGTGCGATGCTGCAGCGGCGGCTTCGGCGCATCGGCCACAAAACCAAACACATAGACGACCATTCAACGTACGTCGTGGTGACAATGCAAGGGAGAGGTACATGCGAAATATTTGCACCTGAGAATAGGTATTTATAATATATAATATATAACTAGCTTTTATACGCGGCTTCGATCGCATTTAAGTCATTAAATAAGTATCAGAGATCATTTCAATAGAAATGAATCAATATGATTCCAAACAGCTGAAACTATAGTCAGTTGGAAACTATAGTAAAAAATAATATATATATATTTTTAATAAAAAGTATCCTATGTTACTTCTAGTACCTCCAAAAATATGTGTACAAAGTTTCATGATGATCAGTTAAGTAGTTGTTGCGTGAAAACGTAACAAATTAACTCACATTCACATTTATAATATTAGT
Organism: Tineola bisselliella; assembly: GCA_028551675.1. NCBI lineage: Eukaryota > Metazoa > Arthropoda > Insecta > Lepidoptera > Tineidae > Tineola > Tineola bisselliella. Next base: position 46,716 of record JAPWLS010001921.1, on the reverse strand, counting down.
AGGGATTAATCAAAATATATGTAATAATTATAAATTATTGTAACTGCTATATCTATCTTTTAATTAGTTGTTTACCTGCGTGTCAGGCGTGTGATACATAACACTCGATGTAGCACACAGAAGTTGTGATGGCATCCACAAGGAATCGTCTTCTGGTTCAATACCACGATGGAATCTGTCATCTCGAAGGATTTTCTGTTCGCATAATTTAAGGAAAAAATATCAAAATGTTTTATCAATTGATTAATTTTACCGTATTTACCTAGTAGGTATAATTTTCGAAAATTATCGCGGAATTCCAAATAGAAGATGACAACGGTGGGCTTATCACGAATTTAGTCTGGCTTTCGAATCGAGCTGTCACAAGTAAAACGGATCCGTTAGCAATCGGGATCATGAATTTTTATTAACGACTAACGAGCACCAGCAATCTATCAAATGAACGAAAGATCGAGACGTTCGAAAATTAACAAAAAGTATCTAAAATATTGTAGTTCTAAATCCGCACGCGGTGGCGCTGCTCAAATTTCCATACAAATCGCTTGAAGTGAACTCGGTTCGAAAGCCAGACTAAAATTCGTGATAAGCCCACGGGTCAAATGACTGTACAACGTTTAATGTATTTTTGTTAAACTCGAAAAATAAAAAGTCACTAGTATCGAAACATAAGCGTCTTGAACACCTTATGTCAAACGACCATTATTGTTTTTTTTAGTGTGCATATACTCATATATCCAAGCATCATACTTCGATTGTTTGTTGAGTATCGATAGCAACTAAATTACGATATATTCTCAACGTAATCTAACTTTTTACTCACATGAAATCCGCTAAGCGCAAAAGTAACCAGCTTCGATCTCTTCGATTCCAAGGCAATTTGTAGCGGTAACAGGCAAACCTTGCGAATCTCATAAGATGGATGGCGGTTGCTGCTCTCTTGTACGCAAAGGATTTCTTTAAAAAGATTTCAATATATTTAATTATAATCCTCTTTACAAAGATCCCCCTACGCTTTGATGTGATTTAAAAATAATAATAATAGACACAAGGCCGTCTTTTGTTCAATCTTTTCTTATGTATATGTAATATTTACAACAACGTGTTGTTATTCTTATATGGTTACAAAGCTAGCGAAATAACCGATTAAATAATCGAAATAAACGCGATAGTAAGCCGTATAAAACATTTTAAATTGGTTTAAAAAAACAAAAATAACTAGTCTTCAGTAATTTTAAATTAAAATAATAGTTACAATTTAATATTTTACAGTTTTTTAAATATAAATCGCACAGCAGGAATAAGTTCAATTGTTTCACTGTTTTAAATTTATAGAATTCTGTACTCACCAAGTGCATCTTGGGACGATTTTCTTAAGGCAGCCAACTTTGGCCCTGTAGCCTCTTTGAAAATATCTTGTATGAGTTCTTCCATTGTGATTTAATTATTATAAATATCTAACAACATATTTTATCTAATAAATAATGATATTAGTTTAAAATATTTAACAAACAGCAAAATATCTAATACGAATGCGTATCAGTTTCGCGTGGGAGTAAAAAACGTTGTTCTTTGCGTCGTTGGTGACGTTATATCAAACATTGGGCATGCTCAGTAGAGAAAATCAATAGTTGAAGCAGAATTAGTACTTCGGGTGTTATAAAAAGTGAATAGCAACAAGTGTCTCTTATTTTCACAAAACCGATCTATTTCTGCTATTTCGTAATATTTTTTGTTTTAGAATAGTTATTAATGTTAATAAAATTCAATTTAGACTTAAATTTAATGTGTCAGTTAATATAATATTAAAATTAATACTTATTACGATCTTGTAATGATTTAAAATGTGTTATAAATTTGCGATAAACAATGCTAAAATCAAAATTCGCGCCATAATTCTAACTGGAGAAACTAGTTAGTTGCTAGACTAAAAATATTGTGACTAAACACACGAGCATAATAGATATAATATACATATTAATATTATTTAATATTTAATATTTATCTTAGTGCGAAATAAAAATTATTAAAAAGCATGTGTTAAAAAATATACGTGTGGCAATTTTTTAGCTGTCAAGGAGCCATAATAAAAGTCGAAACTTCGAGAAAAAATGGTGTCTTGGAGTGCGTTAGGCCGATCTATCGGCACAACTATATTAAAATCAAATAATAAAACACCATTAATAGTACAAAATGTGAACTTCTCAATCAAAAATACTCTAAAGGGTGAACATCGTACCTTCACTGTGCAACCGTCGAGGCAAGTTTCAGTGATTACCTAACACTTTGTTTTGATTATTTATTTGGTAACCTATTTTGTTATTTACTTATAAGCACCTTTAAAATATAGTTAAACAGGATATATGTTAACATAGGCATTAAATAGTTTGTTAGCGAAGCAATTATTTTTTTTGGAAGAGGTTATGTTTCTTTAGAACTTGAAATATCATTTTTTAAAGAAACTATTATACTAACAAGTAAAAAATAATTTTCAGTTTAATCTGGTAATTTTAATCATTGTATTCATTATATCGAATTAAAATAAACGTCTTAGTAAGCCTATTTACATGATTATAACACGTATAAATCGTAATTACTAAAATAATAATAATAATATATTTGTCAATATAAACATATAGAATATTTACAAGAATGTATATAACCTTATTGGCATTTTCAGATGGCAATGGCACAAATTCAAGGATATGCTTCATTACTATTTAATGGTGGGTCTCATCCCCGTGACAGCCATAATCCTCTACACAAACATCTTCATAGGACCTGCTCAATTGACACCAATCCCAGAAGGCTATGAACCTAAGTATTGGGAGTACCACCGTCATCCAATCACGAGATTTATCGCAAGATACATTCACAACAATCCCCAACAAGTAATGTTGTTTTCATTTTTGTAATCCAATCAGAATTATTATATCTTATAAGCTTTTTTAATATACTTTTTATTTAAATTGAGATTGAAATATGATTTTGACGCTGTAGTAGTGTTGTCATTTGCAGAAGTCAGGATGCTTTTGAAACAGCTAACTAAAATAATCAAAATGAATGTGATAGTATGATGCATAAAACTCTTATATAAAAAATAATTTGCAACATCGACATTGTTATATATTTGTATAAACACACCTGTATCTCTTTTTTAACTGCTGTTTATATTTTTAAGATGAAAAAACGTTGAAACTTAGAAATTGTATTTTGTAAATTTCAGGAATATGAAAAGTTCATGCACTTTATAGATGAAGAAGCACAGAAAGCAAAGTTGGTTGGATTGGAAAAGGAAATTAAAAAGAAGATGGCAGAGAGAGAGGACTACCAAGCTTACTACTACAGACCAATGGTCAATAAATACCTACGTCATAATAGACAAACTGGTGAAAACATTGATAACAGACTCGGAGAAAATTTTGATGAATAGGAGTAGTTTTTATTTAGTCATGATAATGATAATTTAATCATTTCAGTTTGTAGAGGATTTAATATAATAATAATTTGTTATAATTTGTTTCATTTATTATAATTTTTAAAAAATCGGAAAAAACAATTCTGTGTGGGATAATTTTGTATTGAAGGTCGATCATGAAGTGTGACTTACAGCGATTTACGATAAAAGTAGTGGTAATTCTGCCGCTTGTTAATAGATGGCGCTGTTATAAATGTAACGAATTTCAACGAAAATGTGCATATGTTTCAGAATCTATGTCCGAGCTTAGCGCTCGAAACTATATTGTAGTTTAAATTTACGATTCTTGTTATCAAGCAAAACTGATACTGTGGTATGCGGTTTACCTTCGCGTTGGCGGCTGCCTAATCTTAAATTCATAAAAATAAAACAATAATATTAAGGTAACGTCTCATTTAATTCACAAGAAGTTTCTAACGATTGACAATTTTAAATCCCAACATTTTTGAACTTTTCCTAAAATAGGCAACAACAATTTACATCGACTACGTAACATTTGATATGATTCTACATAATTACAATAACATTTGAGAATGCAAGATGAATATTGTATCCTAAACCTTTTTTATTTGATGTCACGATGTTTTAGTGTTTATTTTTAAGCTGAAGTCTTCGTTAACTTTTGCCTTGACAATTTCAAAAACAATTTAGTTTAATATTTGGTTTAATTACGCTTTTTACGCATGTTTTTATACTATTTTTCACAGTAAGTACGAGGTTTATTTGATAGCAGTGATCATATATTTTAATTATAAATAGAAAGAACCATTAGGGCGCTCATCCGTCGTTTTTTTCATGAAATAATGACAGTATAATGCCCCAATCCGTCCTATTTATGGTTAAAATGTATAATCCTTGCTATCAAGTAAGATTCATACCCACCGTCTCTGGGGGGCTACTCAGACATATCCGAAGTTTCGTAATACGGCCATCGCGTCACCTCTGTAGCTTACGTGAATTTTGACACAAGCCTGTAAAAAGTCCTGTCAAACGTCCGTAAAATAAGCCCTGAGTAGCCTATCCGTTGTGAAGTCGCAATCAAATCCGTAATTTTGTGAATGATTACGAGTCCGTAAGTGTTCCCGAGTAAGAAACACCCGTATTTTAGTTCGAAGTTCGTGCGCCTGAGTAGCCCCCCCGTTTCTAATATGCTTTTTTTAAATCGGGTATATGTATGTTCAGTTAAGTAAGCCTAATGATTATTATTTAAAAAAATTAACACTATTTCATTTTAAGGCCGATTATAGAGGATCGAATTTAAAAAAATACAAGTAGGTACTATGTACTTACTACCGATATCTACGTCTACGTTATCTATAATAATATAATTAATATTGTACAATAATAACTATATTAACAAACTTTTTAGAAAAATGGAATAAAGTTGGTTTACAGCACTTGCACAGAAATCTGCCTTTTCCCATTGTAGTTTAGTTTAGCTTCATATATTGATAGTTTTGGAATATTTTTAGGCGTTGTTTTTATAATAGGCACGCTCACACAGACGCGACTCACAGCGTTTTGGAATATTTTTAGGCGTTGTTTTTATAATAGGCACGCTCACACAGACGCGACTCACAGCGACTTGATCCGAGATCATCGTATGACACTCTTGTGTGTGAGTGGGTTAGTAATAATGTGTAATTATATTGATTGAAATGTTATTAAAATTTGCGATAAAACATTTTAAATAAAGTTTGCTAATATAGTACGGCTATGAGTATAGTAATATATTAAACTAAGTAAAAGTGAATAAGTTAAACATTTGGCTGCTCGAATGTTCGAAGCTCCTAACTAAATTTACAGAATAAAATTACAAAAAAGATATGATTTTAATATCCCTTTCATTCAGTCTTCACAGTTTTAGAGTTCCAACTATGACCCAACTAGGATTTTAGATTGCTTTTCATAACTTCTCAATACAATTATTTACATTTAAAATACATAAAACGACAAAAAGTTATTAAATAATTCTGCATTTAAATTAGAGGAAATAAACAGACCCAGGATGGAAAGTTAAGATTGGAGACCAGTTACGAGTAATAGTTTATACTCAGATCCTAAAAATAGAATTTTAAGGAACTCAGTTGTACTGTATGAAAGAATAACAGATGAATATGTAGTTAAAATTTACCATTCTAAAATGTAATGCATAAATGTAGCTTTAAAAAATTAAGGTTGGTATCCTAAGAACATATTCCAATAGATGTACTGGTTCTAGTAAATATCTTTTCTCACTTTAACTTCCACCCTGTATACTAATAAATGTATAAAAAAATATAATTATTAAGAACAATTAAGTTAAACTAGTCATAAATAATACAAAAAATAATAATGATAAAATTAATCAGTACAAACTTATAATTGAGTTAAATAAAGAAGATATCTTTAACGATATTCTAAATAACTACTCTCTAAGAGGTAAAATTTACGTTCTTATTAGTTAAATCTACTTATTTTTCTCTTTTTCTGCCTGTGCAGCTAATTTAGCTTCTTTTTTGGCCTTTTTCTTTTCTTCTTTAGCTAATAATTTAGCTTGCCGTCCTTCTTCTTTGGCTAAAAGCTTCGCCTGCCTTTCTTCTTCCTTAGCTAAAAGTTTTGCTTCCTTCTTTGCTTCTTTCTCTGCTTTAAGTCTCAATTTTTCTTCTTTTTTCCGCTCTGCTATTTCATTTTTTTTATTTTCATGACTTTCTTCCTTCTTATTTTTATCTTCTTGTTTATTTTCCTCTTCTTTTTTCTTTTTGTCTTCCTTCTTAGGTTTAGCTTTGGGGTTTTCTATTTTATTTTCAGTCTCTTTGCTAGAATCTCTTGATCTACTTTGGTTATCTTTGTTTGATGATCTTAATGGTCGGAAGAAGTTTTGTGACTTTTTTGACGGTGATGACTCGAGTTGCGTTACAATTTTCTGTGCACACCTGAAAGTAAAATTTTTAGTTTTACATTTCCTAATAAGATCTTAATTAGTTTTAGTTGTAATATAAAATCAAGTAAACCTTATTCTAGTAGACACAGAGGCTTCAACAGTAACACTTTCTCTGCGACCTTCACGGAATTCTCTCTGAAACTCACGAATCGGTGGCAGCCGACCTGAGGGTTCTCCGATTGGACCACCAGTGTAACTATGCATTTGATGATATTCTTGAAGACGTATCTGTTGTAATGAAAATTATGTATTATTTATATTTAGATAAGTCGTTGCGAGTTCCAGACTTACCTTCATGCTATGATGTTGCGAGCGTCTCAACGAATTAGATGCAGGTTGTCTTGGTTTTGGCGGTGCTTGTGGTACTCGTGGTATTGCACCAAGACACGAACCGCCACATTTAGCCCCGCTACAAAACTTTGTGGTACATGACCCACTTACGCTACCAGCACTGTTGCTCGATACGGAAGACACTCCTGAAATTCATCAGAATACATTGAGATTTTATTCTCTTAAATCTCTAGCATGAAAATAACGTCAACTAACCTGAAAGGGAAGACTCGCCACTTGTGACGGAATAGAGCGAAGCTGATGCTGGAACGGAACGTGCTCCCACTGAATAGCTTGACACTGAACCAGGTACACCCCAGGATGCCTTGCCGTTTCCACTTGAAACCTTTGAATGTAACACATGTTTTATTAGTAAAATGACTTATTTTAATATGTTAGTGTTATAAGTAAGACTTTAGAAGCGACCATGTAACTTTATTTTCAATGAATAGCAACCAACCTGCCAGCTCTTGCTGGTGACAAGACGCGGTGCTTGCCGCAACCGAAGAATTTTCGCCCTGCAAATAACACAGCGCAACGGCAGTAAACGCTGACTGACAGCCATCTGGATTGTCTTCACGAAGCATCGACGGCATACAACGCGATGCCCGCACGGTGATGTTTGCATTGTGGCTTTTGCGTTCACACATATTACACACTGAAATACATGTTTTAAATAGTTAAGCGATTGAAGAACAATGGAATAATTACTTAATTTTTCTCTGAATTAAAATTCAAAATTTTCTTTGTTAATAATTTCATATACAGGCTGTGATTGACGAGTTTCTTGTGGGTATTCTTCTCGTCATACGCCTTTCTGAAACCATGGTAGAGTCTAACCATGAGCAAGCATACGCCTTTAGTGCCTATGCTAATAAATGATTTTCATTTCATTTCAATAAATATTGATTCTAACTTTTTAACGATCTTCGTATTATTGAACTTAAGCCACCATGCTTAATCGGTCAGCACAGTATTTATAAATATCATTTTCGACTCTATGTATATTATATTTAATTTAAGTTAAAAAATAATGGGAATTAATCTGTCAATATATTACGGAACATGCCAATGCAATTTGCAACCTTCAAGTTATACGAGGTTTAGTTGCTTAATTTGATTTAAAGTTTTCTAAAAGGTCGCTGAAATATGAGTCGTTAAAATAAAATTATCTATTGTTATTAAACCGCACTCATTATTTGAATAACAAACAATATATTTAACTAAATGAGATTTGCGTTTTGTGTTGAAATGGTGTTCATAGAAGACGACATGTGACATCACCCAGCCTGATGTTTAGTTAATATTTAATTCATCCTCAACTATCATTGGAAAATAAGTAAGTAAATACAGATGATTAAATTCTTAAAATAGTCAATAATAACTTCGTATACCACAATAAATAAATAATATTAATTAATTATTAATTTAAACCATTGTTTTCGTAATGGTAACTTATATAATGAGATTGAATAGGTCAGCCATTCTCAAAATGGTGTTCCGCGGAACCCTAGGGCTATAATACTGCAAAAAATACCTACCAAATATATACCAAACTAAATATTACGTAATATTACGTAAATCAGTTATTTATAATTATATTAAGGCTTTCTCCTTCGCCAAAAAAGTTTGAGAACCGCTGGTATAAGTAATAGAACTAATCAGAGCTTGTAATTTATTTACCGAGATATAATATACCTATATATTGTAGGATCAGATATGTGATTTTAGTTAGCAACAGTTATGAATTGTCAATGTTAGTTAAGACGTTAAATAGACTATTAAATGGTTTTTATATTATGATGTTATATGTAATAAATAATTATTTATTTCTATAAATAAAACATCGTTAAGCATGTAGTCATTTATCGAGCTTGTTCACAAGTGACGGACAATATAAAACATGTAACAAAAATAAATAAATATGCTGATATTATATACTTACTTCTTCTTCGGGAGATGTTGCGAGTTCTGGGTCATTTTCTTCTAATTTGTTGAGCAATTTATCCTGAAACCAAATACACAAATGAATGAATAAACAAATAAACGAGAGAACAATATACATTGTGTGATATTAGACAGATAGTAGTCAAGTATGCGACCTTACACCTGAATCTTGAGTGTGGTTTGGCAGAGAGAACTGAAATCACACAGAAATGTCTATAGTTGTCTCCACTAAACCTGTTTATTCAATTTGACATTGCATACTCCACTCATTATACCCGGAAATCAAAATTTAAAAAAGAATTGTTTACACAAATTTATTTAAAGCCAAATATAGCAGATTTTAAACGAAAGATTAGTCGTTTCGGTAACAGGCGTTGCTGCTTGGGTAACATCGGGGTTTAAGCTTAATTACTATGAAACGTAATTTTGATGACAGCTTCACGGTTTACGTACCTAGTTAGGTGTAAGAACAATTTTCTTCTATAATAATAATTATTTTAGACTTGACATTGGGTTGATTACTGTAAAATTTGGTGGAAAATTAAATAAATTTTGACGTAAAACTAACAATGTCTCAATTTTGTTAATAGAATTGTTATTCTTATTTTATCAGGCGTTTGTTAAGATCTGATCGAAGATTTTTCTTAATTTTTTTGTGGATAATTAAACTTTTAAATAACCTAGTCGCGTTTGGAAGTTACCGCAGTAGGTATAACAAAATTAGACATTTTTCTATGGTTTTAGCTCGTAGACCAAAATTATTGCATAAAAATGCGGTAAATTAAAAATGAATTTCCGTTTGAAGAATTAAAATATTCCTGATTGGTGTACGTATAATACAAAACTGATTTTTTATCAAATATGTTTTGTTATTGCAAATCCGATATTGAAAAAGCAAGTTGTGATGTCACACATTATAAAATGACTTTCTTTAATGTGGTGAATTTCCAAGGTTGAATTTCTGATGTAACACAACTACAGTAACGTGAATTGTTTTATTTTTATAAGCAATGTAAAAGTCGTATGTTAAATCTCTGCTTTTTAATAAATTATTTATAACTTTTATTTAATAAATTTTTACATCACTTTAATACTTGTACAAGAAAATGGTAGCTCTTAAATCTTAAGGATAAAGTGCAAGTGAATAAAAAAACTTTAGGAAATATTAAAAAATATGATAATTGACTCCATTGAAGGAGTATGCAAAACACGTTTTGGGCTGGTAAGGAAAAATAAAAGTCAAGGTTACTTTAATTTGCATAATTTTATAAAAAATACTCAAATGTGCATTGGAGTTATTGGTAATGTAGACTTAATTATCCGTTAGGAAGTGATTACATACATTTGTGGGCTTGGCCAGTTATCAATATTAAATTGATTGTGCGTGGACAAATTATTTAAAAAAGAAAAAGAGAAAATCTGATAGAAGAAAATTAAAACAGAAGAATGAATTTGAAAAATGGAAATATTATGGAAGTCTAGGCTGTATGGACAATGAACCCTTTGCCTTGAATAAAGTTCTACATACCAACCATTATTTGAAAAAAGTTTCGCATTTCATTTAATAAATAGGATTTCGTATTGCCCGTTCCTCGCGGAGTAATTAGAATTAATTATATTTATTGCTTGTAAAAAATTTGCACAATTTTAAAATACAGATTGCGATAATAAATCAAAATCGATTCGTTGAAGTAATGTTCTTTTTTTAAAGCTATAGATAGATTTACTCTTACAAAAACTTATTACGCAATTTTTGTAATCGCGTTTTTGGCGCGCCAAAACCTTTTAACAGTTGCAAATTATGGCGCGAAACGATTGAACGCGTTACAATGTTCTTCTTAAAATAACAATAATTCTACGCTATTATTAACTTTTATTAACTATATAAGTATGGTCTTCATTTTAAATTACCCGTTTAAACAAAATTGTTGATGTTATTGTGTTTCTTTTCCGCGTTATCTTATAGTTACTCGTATATGATGACCAACCCCCGGTCAGTTGGGTTTTGTCGTTCGGAGAGTCGTGAACAAAAAACTTTAAGAAAAGTTTTTAACGAGCCGACTTGTGACGAGCGATTGTGCTGGGAATAGAAGGGGTGGAATTTTTAGTAACGATGAAGGAAAAATTGCGGAGTTTTTAGAATTTTAATTTTGTGTTCATTTTTCTTTTTTGTTCTTGAAATTGTTTCGTAATTGTGAAAATGTTGAATGCTGTTACGGCGTGCCATATTACTTCTATATTTATTGGTGAATATTCATTATTTTAATTTAAAATAAAAGCTATTATTTTATTCATACAAATTTCAATTGTTTTATGCATTTTTGACAACTCTAATATATTTTACTTATTAAAATTAAAAATCAATAAACGATTCCAATAATTAGACTACTATCCCTACGTTTTTTTTTTAAAAGGCAAATCTAGTTTTCAGTTTAGTTTTCAAGTAAAAAATGGTTTCAGTGTAATATTTAATAAAAATTTAAACGTTTTTTAAAAATTTGGATCACTTAAATATACTCAGGTATTTTTACGAATTTTAAATAGATTATGATGTAAAACAAATTTTAAACAACAATTTTCGGTTGACCTACTCCCTTTGGATTCTCGTCAATAACCTGTCCATAGTCATAATCACTTGATAGTCGAGTACATCTGACCAATATAAATACCATTTCGGAAGTAACAGTTTGTTTTACATATAATGAATTTTTACATTTTCTCTTTATCTTCTACCTACGTAAAGACAAAACCGTTACAAACAATTAAAAACGTTAGTATATTACGTTATTATCTTTAAAGATTCTTAACTAGCTCGACCATTATGTTATGAGGTGTTTCGCAATTGACAACAAAACAGATACGGATAGGCAGACTGATGAAGTTATCAGCTCCATGCTCCGTTCTCAGGTAGTACTACCACCAATAAGTAACCGTTAAGTAAGTCGTGCTTCGGGATAGGTTTGGAAGTAACCAGGTACAAAAGAAGAGTGTGCTCTGTTGTTCGTCTAGACCATAGATTCTCAACCTTTTTTTTTTGTTGCGGGGCACTTTTAACGATTTCAAAATTTGGCGGCACACAAAGAAAAATATAAGTTTAAAATTTTTTAAATCATGTTATTTAATAATATTAACATTATTATATATCTAAAATATGGTGGCACACTTTTAGAATTTTGTGGCACACAAAAGTGCCGCGGCACAGTCTTTAAACGGGCATGGCTTTAGCTTCTAGGTCTTGGTCATATGGTCAATGATCGCATCTCAGACTACTATATAAAAAAGCGAGAAATGTATGATTTGAAATTAAGCAAATTGTACGACTGGAAACGGTATATTAAAGTTTATTTAAAGGTTATTAATTAAAAAATAATAATAAAATTGTAACATAGTTGGTTAAGTGATGGGTCCCACGTGACAGGCCGTTATTTTACTTTAATAAAAAATAAAATAAATATATTTATATCATAAAGATCTGATTCTATTGAATTAGTCAACTGCTGGGAAAAAGTTAGGTAGAGTACATTTTCAATCGACGTGTTTCCATGAGTATTGGATATCTGGTTTATAGAGAAGTACCTTATGGTCTCCATAGCCTTTGTTAATGCTTAAAACGTGTTAAGTCACTTCCTCAGCTACTCTAGTTGTCTTTGCATGTTCACCTCATTTTTATTTACTTCCGGTAACATCGCAGGCTCACATGTGCAACAATTGTCTCTGAACAAGTTTGCCTCATTAATAACTCAGATTTCCCTATAATTATTACACTACTTTATCCTTATAAGTGATAACAACATCGTGTGGTATTTTTTATATACTTAATTAATTCAATATAGTATCAATAGACTCGCTTAAGAATAATTGTAAAGATAATGGTATGTTAAATGTCAAATGGTAATAAGTTATTACGTCATGGATAATGTTGTGGATTTTTTTAAATAGTCTGCATTCCATCCGAATGCATTCTATGAATGGAAACAGCAGTTATATATGACAAAAAATCCCAAAATGCGGCTTGGTGATTTTATGAGTGAAATATAACAAACATATAACAAATATAACAATATTACAGACAAGGAAGAAAGAAGAAATAACAATATAAGTAAAATTCTTCAAAAAGTTCCAAAAACAATCCGAAAAAATATCCGTACAATTTGACGAAAACTACTTCATATACCGCACATTCTGGTCAAAATATTACATTCTAATCTTTAAGCAACATATTCGAGATTTATCTGATAGCGTGCCTATACAATTACAAAAGAGATTTCTTTTAAAAAATAGAGTAGAGTATTAAGTAAATGTTATTACACAGTACCTACATATGTATAACGTATTAGATAAGTCACTAAAATAACTGAGATTTGTAATTATAATTGTAGAAGGGAATTTGGGTTAATATTATTTAAGGTACGTATTTCGTAACTGCGTAAATAGCCTCGCAATTTTATTACGTTTTGATAAATACAAACAAATGAAAATAGTAAATAATAAATCATGATTGGATATCAGGCACTAACATCTGTATTAGAAGAGTCTAGTATTGAAAAAATAAGTTACATAATAAATATTATTATAGTACAAAAAGTAATTGCGCCTACGACGTAATTGGAACCACTTGGACACACCGTTCATGGAATTGCCTCCGACAAATTGCCTTAACCTGCCTTTATCTACGGAAAAGAGTTATTCTTAACTTCAATGCTGATAATTTTATTAAATTTAGCTTACAATATAACCTAAAATTAATTTATATATATTTTAAAACTAGTCCAAAATTGAATTTCTTGAAATATGTTTTAAAGGTATAACAGAGGTCTGCTTCATGACAGCTCCAGTTGGCAGATGCAGTTACTGTTGTCCTCAAAATGATGCCGTTGATATAAAATATAAATTATATACCAGGTAAGATGAAAATAACAAAATTCATTATCTGTCATGAACAAAAATAACTTTTATCTCAATCTAATAATAAACCTCATAAAAAATCCATCAAAATAACAAAGAATGGATTTTTTTGATTAAACTTATTTGGAGCTTGTATCGAAGACACTTGTATCGAAGACACTAAGCGGCTCGCATTGGTATTGACCTGAGGTTTAAACACCATGATAACAATTCTACGCTCATCAAGTGGAACCTTCATTTAATATGAAGGCTGTTATTTCAACTCCCTATCACACACTTCATGTCTAGCATACTCCATGTATAATAACACAGGAGTCTGTCTAGTCAGTCTTGACGTAGTACAGTTGTGTTATGCGGTAACAGTTGTCTGCGTTCATAGATCACGATCTAGTTAAACACCAAGCGAAGTGCGCTCACATTAAAATTGTAAAAGAACGTATATGTTTCAGATCAAATCCACGAACCTTCCAACAAATAATCAATGGAGATGCGTCAAGTCTTACGACAACTAATTTTAACCAAACAAATCCGACGATCATTTATGTAATGGGTTTCTCTGAATCAATTACAGGACCTAGCACTATTACAATTAGGGATGGTATGTTTCCTATTATCTATTTCTTTTTAAACAAGAAAAAAAAAACAATGCTTTATTTTATGTTGTTGTATTTATTGTCAATGTACATTATAATGCTAAGTTCTTATTTTAGTTATGCTAGTAAAACTACCTCCTTGTATAAGTAGACTTCCGTTGGTTGCGATCGATTTGATGTCTGTCAGTTTAAACACATCTAACTCAGCACTAAACATAGAAAATGTATGACGCCACTGTCGTGACGTCACGTCTTTAAGCTGCACACGATATGGTCTAGTTGTTAAACTATAGCGTCAGTCGCAGCGGCTGTGATTCATGGAAGTTTACCTTAATGAAATAAAATACTTAATTTACAGCGTATCTTGCTCGCGGCGAATATAATTTTATAGCAGTTGATTGGGCTCGTCTTATTGCATTTCCCTGGTAAGTTAAACTTTAATTTTTAATTTAAATTCTAAATAGAAAAATATATTTGTACAGCATTGAAAATAAAAATTTGCATATTTTCCACTAAAGTATGTTGCAGCATCCATTTAAGAGTGAACGGCTGACAGCCAACTGCAGCCCGAGATGAAATTTATGGATGGTTTTAGTTTAAGTAATAACTTTTAAGTTTTAAGAAATGCATAAACATTGCTATATAAGCTGCAAAATTTAACTTATCTGTTATGTCTACTATCCATTGGATATGTGTGCAATTGATAGAAAAATTAAAATTGAATAACATAAATCGCCATTGTCCAATACTTTATACATATGATAACAATGGTTTTATGTACAAGAAAGCCGCCGTAAGTTGACTGCTACTCGTAACGTATAGGTAATATTTAATAAAATATCATAACAGGTACATTTCAGCAGTTCGTAATTCACGCTATATGGGTACGAGATTAGCAGAATTTGTTCAGTTTCTGGACAGGCGTGGTGTTTCAGCTTCATCGTTGCACGTAATTGGATTTTCATTAGGGGCTGAAGCTGCTGGTTTTGCAGGAAAAGCGCTTAGAGAACAACAATTAGCTATTGGACGTATTACAGGTAATAGCAACGTGAAATTTTTAATATTATTTTTGCTAGAAGATAACTTGTCAATGTTTGGAGTACTTAGTTAACTTCTGCAGATACGAAGACCCGTAGTTATAGCTTGATCTGTAATCACCTGATCAACTTGCGCTTAACACTAGATTTACCAGCTTAAATACACCTATTTCTACCAAAACCAAAAAAGTATATATTTGTTACAAATATATATATATATATATATATATATATATATAAAGTTTATAAAACTAATTCTTCTGTTATAGATTAAAGAAGATTAGAAGAATTAAAGAAAAAGTTAGATGCAGTAGGAATTTTAATTTGATCTTTTGATTTTGACTGGTCCGGTAAATCTAGTGTTAAGTATGTCGCTCATTCTGAAAGTAAAAAAGTGGATCTCTATTCGAGCTCCATTTAAATTCAGTTTCAAGTAGAGAGCATAAGCATTGATTCACAAGAGAGGCAGAATTCTATTCATATTTAAATATCGATTATTATCATTAACCATACCACACTTCTAATAATCGCACCATGAGGATTTACGTGTGAATTACAATTTTATAATTTCTTATTTAATATTTGAAATTGGCAGAATTGTCTTTACTAGATATCTGAGGCCATTAATAAAAGAATAAAAAAATAAAAATAAATAAAATAGTTTATTCATAGATAATTTTTTGCACATAAAATAGCAAGGGCCCCTGTACTAGGTTCGGAAACCTGTCCATTCTGGGTACTGAAATAGAATGAAGATGATGAAGAAAGAAAATAGCGATAGAAATATATAATATATAAAAACTGAAGAAAACAATATATATAAATACATACACACACACACACACACACACACACACACATACATACATACACACGTATATACACATACAATTATCAGAATAAATACAATTATCAAACAGAACATTCACAAATCAAAATCACTCCCAAAATTCCCTATAAACTGCTCAGTCTGAAGTCAGTAGAAGAAGAAGAATAATAGCACAATACAGGTACACTAATTAGCAAAAAAATATTAAAAATGAAATCCTTACAGGCCTAGATCCAGCGTACCCAGGTTACAGTCTAACAAACTCATCAGGTCATCTAGCAAAAGGTGATGCGATATTCGTAGACGTACTCCACACGAATCCTGGAGTATTTGGGTTTCCTCAAGCCATAGGTGATGTGGATTTCTATGTTAACCCGGGCCAGTGGATTCAGCCAGGTTGTTGGTTCGATGAACTTGTTAAGAATAAGGAATTGGCTTATATTTGTAAGTAAAATAATACAAGAATTTGAAGCATTTTTTTCGTAATTTTATACAAAACGTATTGATAATATAGAGAAATATAGCTACCTTAAATATATAGTTTCTTTATATTCTTTTTCATTTATTTTATTGATATATTCATTCGCCATTTGTACATTGATTGATGCTTATGTTTAGTGTACGTTATGTTGAAGAATAAATAAAATTAAATATGATTATAATTTATTGAAAACAAAACAAATCGTAATAAAAAACAAAACTCTATTCACCGAACTAGTACCTATCTTAGGGAGCTGAATATACCTATACTCGTATATGTAAAGTTAAAAATTGCGTAATTAGAAAATTCTACATTGTTTTTACAAATACTATTTAGTAACAAACATTTGGAATGTTTTGGTAGTTTTGCGGTAAGTTAGGATCATATTTATGTCTTCAGTGAAAATGAAAATATTTATATAAAATCCACAGTTTGATTTAATCAAAATTAATTTTGCTTCTGAATTACAGAAATAGAGTTGTATAGGTATAGCGTTTCTACCTCGATTTTATTCTATCGCTCGGTACCTACCATTTCATTTTTAGTTTTTCTTGTAAAGCAAAAAAATATATCTTTTTTCATTAGAGAGAGAAGTTTTCTATTTCTTAGAGCCCTATGCGCTGGATTTACAAGCGTAATTATACGTATGCACACCAGTAAGACAATTATCTTGATTGGGTAAATATTTGTACAAAACCTGATCACAAATTGTATTGTAACGTTTGGTTTGGCTGCCGGATACGATCAATGCTCTGACGTCACAGGACTCGGGGCTATGGTTTGCGTGAAATATCGTGAGATTTATTAGAAATAATTACTTTTAAATAATTTTAAATAATCTTAGATGTTGATTTTATTATTGAAGATGATACTAATACAAAGTTTTATAACTAAATCTGTTTTGGTACAACTATAATGGCTACAAAAATTCTGGCAGTTTGAAAAATATTTAAATTTCGAATGTCATAGTAGAATCGTATTAAGATCCATTGTCTTTATTAGTACCGATTGAATTAAACGTGACAATGTAGTTTTGTTTCGTTAAAATAAACACAAGACAATCAACAAATTAATTAATTTTTAATTAAATACAGCACGCGCTAAAAATAGTAAAGAATAAATTTGAAATGTTTTCGTATATTATAATTAAGATGTAATCGCGTGTGAGGCATGAAAATTCATAAACACATAAACGTGGATCGCGTATGTCCATATTTTAACCTGAACGTGGATTAAATTTGAATATTTTAGTGACATAGCCTTGGCAAAGTTGATGTACTGTGAAAAATTATGTTAATATTTTATATAAATATAAAATAAAATACCATAGAAAACATTGTAATCCTAAAACCAAGTGCTTTAGGATTTACAACTAAAGCTGTCTTGTACTGGATGGTGTACTACCAGCTGCCTATATATTTTTCTTTGCTTCAAATCACTTCCGTTCATTGGCTTAATATCCGGCGGAATAGGATCAAATGTCGAAATTTTAATGTTAAGTAAATCTTTATTATTTGCACATTTTTTTACCTTTTGTTGAATATTTCTATGCGAAATTAGGGTTGTCATTCATGTTTAAAATAACCCCGTATAACGTGTATAGTTAATCCACAACCCTATCTAGCCCTTATAGCTGGGTGTTTGGCTCAGTCCCAAAGATCGATCACATAAGTAGAATGCCAATAGAGGCTTTAGTTATCGGAAAACAGATTTTTCTGCCCCAATTGAAAATTTCCTATTTGAACGCATTTTGTTATCACATGTTTTGCGGAAGACTTGTATCTTGGTTTCACTTATTTAGTAACCAAGGAATTTATTTATAAACTGATTATAAAATATTTATGTAAAAATAAGATAATTTTTTAAGCGCCAATTTGTGGGGGAGTTGGGCAGCTGTAAGCGTTTCGGGATCAGCTTGGAAGTAGCCGGGATAACGAGAGGAGTGTGCCCTGTTAAATTGGACAGAGCACATTCGTCTCCTCAAGCTGACATAGTGGAGTCGACTGTTGCGCGCGGACATCTGTCTGTGGTAACAGTTGTCTGTGCTCATGGACCGCACTCTAGCTTAACATCAGGCGGAGTGTGGTCATATGCTGGGCTATCAATAAAAATTGCATTATAACAGTCCATATGTGCTTATTATAAGAGATGGGAGTTCTGGAAAGAATAGAAAGAAGGCTCAGTATTGGAATTATTAATAGGTTTTTATAATAACATATGCCATATTTATTTGGCTTGATATCTATACATGATACTGTATAAAAGTTGGTCATTAAAGTTATATTCAGCAGTAGGTTTCTGGGAAAAACTAGTTCACGTGGTGCTGAATAATAGCGACTTAGTGCTAACAATACGAACGCAATCTCTGCTTTCATACGAAATGACTATATCATAGGAATTTGACCTTTATATCAGTTTATTTAAATGCTATATATTTAAAACGTCGAATTTTAAACCAGTATAGCTTATTTAAATAGAGGTGATTAGTGATTATTTGATTCTAAATGATCTTGCGGTTTTGTGGTGATAACTTACAATACGAGGTATATGTGGGTTTATAACCTAGATTGGGTTTACTAACAATTACTATACGATATTAGTATGAAGGTTATTGCGTTTTTTAATATGGTTATGGGTATTAAGTGTTACACCCTAGACTTAGGTCTCGGAATTTAGTCCAGCAAAAAGCTTATTAATTTGTTATAATAATTAATACATATTTCAATAGATGGTTGTAGTCATAATCGAGCATGGCGTTACTATGCAGAGTCTATTTTGAATCCAGCCGGTTTCCCAGCTACATTATGCGCAAGATGGAAGCGTCCTCTACCAAAGTGCAGTTTTCAAATTAATGGTTACATGGGATTTGGTGCACAACGACCGTAAGTATTTTTTTTTCATATTTAAGCTATAACAAAGCATTTGCAATCCTATGCCTACGCGTTGCATAATACTAAAAGTCAGAAATCGAATAGCAAATCGAAATTGGTTAATCTAGTTACTACAATGAATCATATGTACTAGAAAAATAAGTATAAAAAAATACAATGTTGCCTATATTAGGTCAAATTTGTATCACACGTAAATTGAGTTGAGTTATACGCACACACACGCACGCATACACGCACACACACACATACACATGATAATTACAGTAACAAGGCAATACACGCGGGGCAACTAACAATTAACATTAAGACAGATTAAATTATAGATTCTTCGTAGCCTAGCTTTTCATACACAAATTAAATTGAACGTAACAATATAAATGTATAAACTGATTGTAGAAAAATCTATATCTAAACACATGCGAATTTAGACTTAATATGAAAACACTTAGAGACTAACATCGGGTAGATGTGTAGTCGGGTTGGTTTACGATCCTAATATACGAGGCACGTCCCCCACATGAATCCTGCTAAGAGAGATAGGTACACGCAGATTTAGGTGTGCAATAACGAAATGCGTGCCTAACATAAACGTGGTTTAGGCAGGAAGTTTGGACGTCAACTTGTCTAGGTGAAACTGCTTTGAATAAATTGGCTTATTTTCTTTGTAGGCATGTTTACGTAGAAAAATATTTTGGTTTCTTTTCTAGAATATTACAAAGATTTTCCTATGACGTAATTTAGTTGAGTAAAGGATTTATTATTTATAAGAATTTTTGCTTGTGTACCTACATTGGGTACGTGTATGAATCAGTTCTCGCTGCTGTACTTTAGATAATAGTGAGAAACTTAATAGGGCGGTAAAAAATATCAGATTGCCAACGTGTGAGACCATTACACTGTAATTTAAGGCTTATTTGATTTCTTTAAGCATGCTCTAAATTTTAAACTAAAAATATTTTAAAATTACTGAAATATTGATAAGAAAATATACTGCATTGAATAGTAATAATATATAACTAAAACTTATGTAGATATATGATTTGAAGGCGTTGTATTTCTATATGTGTTGGTTTTATACGCTAGAGAGGATGTTGATCTGTTTCAAGATATAAGCGAAAATTATTACTTATTATCTCATCAAACCTGTGATATTGGCTCATACAATACTTATGGCTTTTGTCATGTTAGTATGATAATAGTTTTACTTTTTAAAGATCGAATTGAAAACAGATTTCGTATTTTTTCAGAATATCTGGCAAGATGTATCTAGATACGAATGCACAACAACCTTTTGCGAGATATGGACGATGAAAAGTCATTATTTATTGTAAAGTTAATATTTAATGTTGTATAATGTGCCAATGAGAAAGGTAGCTGTGATTAATTAAGTAATAAAAATATATTTTTAATAACATTTAGTGTTTTATTTTAATTACTCAAAATAAAAAAAAATAATAGAGATTTAAGATCTTACATATTTTTTATAAAAACAATTTACACTTTTACAATATTTTTTACTATTTCATTGAAATTTACTAACAATTTTTACAATTACAATTTTTTACTATATTTATAAAATGTTTGACACGAACCAACATGTATGACTCGGACATATTGAAGACATTTTTCTTGGGAGTTATAAGTTGTATGACGTCACAAAAACTAAGATTCTAAGATTTATACTCATTGAATATGACCGATGATAATTGTCACCTGAATCTAAATCAAACAACATGTTTAATACAATTCTCAATGCGATCATAACGAACATTGGACAGGAAAACCCCCTCCAATCGCCTTTCTAAATCAGAATCAGCTTTTAGGTTTTTCCGCCATTTCAAAGCTAGATTTACGTTAAAGCAGACCATTTCCAAGGCAACATTCAAAAGATCAAGTTCCAGTTCACTTAGACGCGGTGGCAAATCAAATTTCTTATAGATTCCTTTCCGATCGAGTACCATGTCGACTGCTAGATATCTGTTGGGGATAATTAATGAATTAAAATTGTAATTGTTTTTTTTTGAACGAAGTTACTACTTATAGTTCAGTCATAGACAGCATATTAAAGTCATAACATATTTCACTTCACAAATAATTTTAATTAAAAAAACTGCACTTTTAAACTCGTTCTTTATATCTGTAAATTATGAGATAAATAAAAACTCAGAAGTATGAAAATATAATCTTTATTGCAAACAAAAACAAAACACTCCACAAACAATTTAATTATCAATTTAAACACAAACAATTTAAACATTAAAACCGAAACATAATTTAAATAATCTGACCGTTAAATCTATAGGTTGGCATAAGCGCAATCTTCAATGCGTTTGTAAGTTGCATTATTAAAGAACTGAGTTTCCTTCGTGCTTAATGTGTCAATACAACTTCTGCTCTTCTCGTACCAATCTCGCACCAAGGACATTTCTTTAGAGAGTTCTTCCAAAGTCCTCATAATCAAATCAGATTCAAGTGACGTCAATTTCGGTAGACCCAGATTCTTTGAAATTCCTGTTCTTCCAAGCATCACAGGCTGGGCGATAAATCTGTCAAGGATGTCAAGGTTTCACTATCACAAAATATCACTTCAACTAGAAAGAAATAAAACCCGAAGAACTTTAAATTTTAGCAGATCTTATTTTTCCTATATATTGTAGACGTATAAAAATAGGTATGCCTAGTCAACAGACGAGGTGGTAGTTTTGGTTGACTGAACTTTTGTATAATGAAATTGAAATATTTGTATATCTATTGGTTAGTATTCATATAGTATCTATTTGCTTAAATGAAGACACAGAAAAAACATAAGAAACAACAAATGTCCGAAACACTGATAAAACACCCAAAATTCGTCATCGACTCTCTGGCTATCGGAATTTAGGGGAGACAAAAGAAATAGAACGATAAGTAAATAGTAAAGTAAATAACCTTGCTGGCGAAATTGTATGGCTGCTATCAGTTTCGACGAACCCTGAGACAATGGGTTGGTCGTTACAAAGAAGGGCATGACACACACTGAATACAAGTTTAGCTAAAGCGTGTGCTTCACTCAAAGATGCAGCGCGAGCGTCCGTCTGATTCGCAGCCATTGGAGTACATCTTACAGTTTCTGTCATCATTGCCGCGTGTTTCTATAATAATAATGTAATTAAATAATTTTCTATACATGACTGTGCGCAGTACACCATCTACTGCCACGAGTATACCTATTATTTTTACTACAGTATATATTTAATATTATTTATATCATTTATTTATGTAGGTTTTGTACCCTATTTACTTCCCGGTTTACTACCCAAAGGTTGGTTGCCTGCTAGAGATCACTACTTAGTGATAAGGCCGCCTTTTGTTCTATCTTTTCTTATGTATAATAATATTTTCTTTAAGTGCAATAAAGTGTTATTATTATTATGTTGTTAAAAGCGTTGTAATTGTTACAATTACCGTTGGAAATTCAAAGCTTTCTATAGCTTTTGAAAATAGAGGCACAAGAGAGTAGCCTTCTGCACCACCAACGCAAGGGACCCTGGTGAATTTAGGATCTAATCCAAGTGCTCTGGCTGCTAATGTCGTGGCTCTCATTTCTGGCACAGACATCGAACCTAGGATCTTCTTGGGGTCATACCAGCCAGTTTCTTTGAAGATCTGAATAAGAATAACCGTTACTACTAATTTAGCATTATACGACCAAAGAAGTAATATCATTATCAGATCGTATAATAGAGTTTGGTACATTTCGTTGTCAGGTCTATTCGGATCCCACATTATGTAATATATTATAAGATAAAAGAAATATCATAAAAGTCAATTCTAATAATTAAAGCACGTAATAAAAACTATGAAAACAATTTCAGAAACGTCTCCGGAATTGGGCCCCCGACTGTTCCCTAAATAAAGAAATAAACCATTTGATATTTTTATAGGGTTTCTGAGAGACCAAATTACGTCAGCCGAATCGTGTTTTTACGTCAAAGACCGGTCGGCTCGGCTAATTTTTTCGACGTAGATATTATTCGCGCACCCCATTACTTTTGTCAATGAAAATTTGACCAAAGCAAATTGGGAACAATCTTTTTGTTGTCACGCAAAAAAAATTATGAAACGACTTTAGACACACAAAATTTTAATTCGTTTATTATAGCTATCTATCATTTATTTTGTCTTATTTGAATATTAACAATTTTTTTTCATAGACTACACTTAATCTGTACAAGGTTAAATACAGACATCTCACATGATACTGCATTGCTCCACATCTAAAAGTTGGTTGCCTGGAAGAGATCGCTTCTTAGCGATAAGGCCGCCATCTCTTTACTCACTTACTTGTATTATTTTTTCTGTATTATTAAGCAATAAATATATATAAATATATAATACTGATTGAATAACTTTTTTTAAAATAATTTTAATAGTATAGTATTATCCTATTTACTCTTACATATCATCATAGGCGTTAATACACGTCATAAAGTCTAACCTCAGCTATAAGTGGAACCATGCAATCTATGGGCGTAGCGCACACTATGACGAAAGCTTTCGGACATTCTGCAGCAATGGCGTCCGCATACTTCTTCACAAATGGTGCTTGGTGATAGAATCTATCAGACTGCTTACAGTCCATACCCAATGGCTCTGTATCTAACATCACAACAATATCCGTATTCTGTTGAGATAGAAGACAATAAGTATTTCAAAAAAAATAAAATAGATGTCTTCTTCATTGACTATATTTAAGTATATATTATTATTTATTATTTTATGTAATGTATGCATTGTGTAGATTTAGTTATTATTTTCTTTTCATTGCACCGAATATCGCCGCTCACACCAACAAAGGTTAGCTGGTAGATAATGCCGACAATATGAAGCTCGCCTATGTGGAAAGTTTTTTTTATTTATTTATTTTACTATATATGATCCCTGCACTGTGATATAATGTTGTAATGCAAGGTTAGGAGCACTAATAAAATGTGCTATATAGTGAACAAAAAAAAGTATAGAGTTGTAATGATTAAAAAATGTGGGATCAATTATTATTATAATATAGATTTATTCATAACGCAACAAACTATTCTAAAAATATTTCCACCTACTTTTCATCATAATTCTTAAAATTACTTAAATTCTAGTAAAAAAAGTTAAGTTAATAATACTTAAATGTAAATATATTTTATTTATTTAAAACTTTTTTTGCATTTTACAAAAGGCGAACATAATGCCCTTGGACATTGTTTACCAGTTTACCTTTAGGACCAGCAGAAAGGTTGCATACAGAAGAAGTAGATGCAGAACAAGACCATTTAAATTTTTAAAATAATTTATCAATTACATGTAAAGTCTATATAGTAGAAGCAGAGTACATTAGTCCAGTCCCGGTTCTAAAACGGGAGCGTCAATTTGCCTGTCATCTGATGTGAATTTATGTGGCACCACCCTCCGTGCCTTTCAGACAGTTCGACGCCACGCCACACTCAAACCTGTATGTTATCTTCGCATTTAATGTAATTAGATCGTGCTACTACTTTGTATTAATTATATTCATACTTAATTTAATTAGTTTGCCAACAATATAATAAATAATATAGTTTGTATTGTTAATATCAACGATAAAGTGAATTTTATGTAAGTTTGTTTGAGAGATAAATATTTTACCCTCTTACTCACTATGTTTTATTTCTTTCCTTTTTACCTTATTTAATATTAAATAGAAAAAGACAAAATATAATCTAATTGATTTGTTATAAGTAAAACGTAATTCCTTAATAAATGCCAAAAGATATACTAATTAGTTAAAGAATATTTGATGACGCGCTACCTACCTTACACTGTAACAAAAGCTTGAATGTACGCGAACAATAATATAAATATTCGATATGAATACTGAATATTATGTCCAAGTCACATTGGCGCCGCACTACTCGTAAGAGAATTTCGCAAGAAGCGGTTAAAGTATTGATTCCTCTCTGAACTAATCCACGGATAAGAAGACAAAGGATTTTGAGGACTTACATAATCCCGAATATTATATAACGTTACACTTATTTGTTTTTCTAAATGCTGAAAGTTAGAATCGATTGCTAGCATCCGCTTTCTCCAGAATCATTTTATCGAGCCGGTATAGCGAAGGCGGCTTGTGATCACTATTTTTTTAAAATTTAATTTCAAATTTAAAGTTGTTAAAAAATGTAAGAAATGTTGCTGTTTTATTTTCGAATTGCTTTCAAAATACAGTTAAATCAATCATTGTTTTATTATATATTAATAGAATATTGATTTTTTGTTACCAAGAAAAATATATTAGGTCATTGTACGAGAGCCAAACCACCGACAAATGCATACTCAATAAATATAGGAAAAACTACAATTACTTCAGAAAAGTGTTTTTAAAATATAAATTCATAAAAGCAATTTTATTTAAGCAAAACTCAAACAAATTTTGCTGAAATTCGTTATTTCAAGTTAATATGTAAACGAGTTTTGTGCAACATCTTTTTCGGTTAAATACAAAGTTGATGTTTAATTGTACAATAACAAATGTATAAATACAATTGTATAATAACAATCAACTTTAATTCATACTTCCTTATTCACACGTTGCACGACAAACTATTTCAATTAATAATACCACGAGTAGAAATGTAATGCATACATTGTGTTTATTTAGTTATTATTGTACATATCACCACTCACACTGACAAAGGTTAGTCGGCAGATAATTCCAACGGCATCAAGGCTGTTAAATTATTATTGTTATTATTGGTAATTCTATTAATAAATTGTCTAAAAATAACTTCTAATTTAACGATATACAGTTTATATACGTATTACATTTTGGCTTAGAATAAGATCAAACGATCAAAGAAAAATAATTAATTTTATTTACGAATTTTACGACTAAAATGCTTTGAGTGATGTTTTAGTAAAAATACTCGAGTAGAGTTGAAATTGTGTTATAAAAAAGTTTTATAAATAGATTGTATAAAGTAACTTATTTACATAGAATAACAAAAGTTCAAAAGGTACGTTTGCAATAAATCAATTTACCTGTAAACATCTCTCTAATTGATCAGCACAGAAGGCTTGCACGCCACAGGTGGTATCAATATGACTCAAATCCTGAGCAACATTACAAATATTACGATTACAAACAGGCACTGTCGCCTCGTACAAACGTAATCTGAAATAAATAAACCACGTCGCTGTAAAGAATTCAAACGCGGCTCAGGACCTATAAAAAGTTTCATTAAACCGGGTCTGAAGGTGGGTCGTAAAATCTCCACACGAGCTTCGTAGCAGCAAAGGCTTGAATGTTCTAGATAATGGCATGTAAAAGTAAACCTTTAAAACTGTAATATATGATTGCGACCCCGTATTCTTTTATGTTCAATTATTTTTAAAGACATCTTAATCTGTATTGCTTTATCAAACAGTGATATGTAGAGAGAAATGCTATTAACGGTCTATGACCTCTACCAATCCCAGTTTTCTTTAATCTGTAACGCTTTGGTTAGTACAGCCATTTACCAACACCAAAACTATAATGTACATAAGAGACGTCTTTCATAATAAATTATAAATAGCATCATTGAATGGTCAAACGATAGAACGCAATAAAATCTTAGTTGAGACAGCCGGCAAAGGAACTGTGTGCCCCAAGGGACTGGGAGGTACTTCATGAGCCGTATCTTATGACGACACTTCGTCTTCATGTTTATTTTCATGACATTGCAAAATATCTGGGAAGGAATGTTGGAGAGAATTTGCCAGTTTTATTCCATTCGTAGGAAAATATAAGATAAATATTAGAGATTCTTTGTGTCCACCCACTATAACGTTGTTGTAATTAAATGCGTAGGTGTCATGAGAGTGTACCTAAGCTTTGATTAATGAAGTTATTTAAATAGCAAATGTACAATTTGTTACTATTTTAAATTAGAAAGGAAAAACTTATGGGAATCCACTTCCACAAGTTCTTAAAGTTTGTTTAATGGCCGAATGTATGTTGGGACTGCTGGTAGAGAAATGTCACGTCCCTCGAGTATAAGGAGTGCTGATTTCATGGAGCGTGTCGAATGACGTCACGGCCTCTCAAATAAATGCCGGACAAGTTTTCGAGACTGTAGGCGTTATGTAAACGGTTTATTGGAACAGGATACAAGCTTGATTGCTGTAATAAAATTAAAGGACTTCGTCGCGACAAAGGAAAGGAAATATTTACTATTTCAATTAGCATTATGATTTAAAATATTTCGATTTGTTCATTTTACTTACTTTTTAATAGTGGGACACTGTTTAAGCAACAAAGCTAGATACGTTCCCATTTCTGTTTCTGCTCCTAATATAGAAATTTGGATTCCTGGATGAGGGTCATTCTCTTCTTCTTTATCCTTTCTGATCTTTTTAG
This sequence comes from Tineola bisselliella, assembly GCA_028551675.1. Classification (NCBI taxonomy): domain Eukaryota; kingdom Metazoa; phylum Arthropoda; class Insecta; order Lepidoptera; family Tineidae; genus Tineola; species Tineola bisselliella. The sequence goes on along the minus strand of JAPWLS010001921.1, from coordinate 18,901 downwards.
GTGGAGGCAGGGCTTTCATTGCCCTTGGAGCTTCTTTTGCTTTAGGTTTTTTCTCTTCGACGGGTTTTGGGAGGATTTTTCGAAATGGTGCTGGTAAAAGGTTACACACATTCTTAAATTATATATTGACGTTGTAGTCAACTATCCTAGTCTTAATGATATAATACATTTGTTACTTCTGAAGTATTTGTTAAGGACGCCCTTAATGAAGAAGGGAATTTGGTGACTAGATATTTTTTAAATGTAAAACTTAAAACTGGTTTATATTTACTGATAGTCGGGTTATAAGCAATTTAAAATCTCACCGCCAAAGTTAGATCCTCCTTCTAAAATTTTTAACTTTATTTTATGTAGTATTTTATTCTTTCGTGGTTCATGCCGTGGACAGGGTTTTGGGCACACAGGATCTTTCACGGGAGGAATATCCTTCAACGCCCTCCTACACGACTTTTTATAGTCATGACGCTCATCGCAAGGAATTCCAGATTTTAGCACGCAAGGTTGTAACAAAACTGGTACGTTATTTTTAGATCTATTCAATACACTCGTAATAATTTTTCCACTATTTTTAATAATTGAAGACATGTTGGTTCGGTTTGTTTGTTTGAAATGACGGGAGATTGCTTTGAGATAGATATTGACATATTTGCAAAATATTGGTTCTTTTCTTAAAATCATTCTAGTTGTGGGCTGCCAGTATTTTATTTGCGGAATATAACCGCCAATTATAATGGGTAAAATAAAATAAAAATGTAATTAATACCTATATATCAAATAGGATTATTTGAATTTAATTAGAACGATTATTTTTTCTGCTTGATGTTCATATAGCGTTTGGGTCTATGAGCGAAACGACTACGGTAACACTATGCCGGCTTCTATAGTTCGGTTCTGCAGTTTGTATAGGGCTGATTCCAGTAATTAGTAGATAAAATATTGGTTCCGTAGAAATTTAAATTATTAACTTAATAAATGATACAAAATTAATAGTTTCACATGTGGAACTTACTACGACCAGCAAGTTAGTGAATCGTTTTATTTCGAGCAGATAGTGAGTAAAATTGTGAGAGAAACTGGGGCATTGGCTCACCTTGACTTTGTTTTATTAATATCTGTGAATGGCTATTATTTATCTTTACTAACTATTAATAGGTTTGTGTAAATTTAATTTAGACTCATATACACCTATTAAAGGTCAGGCCACATTGTGCGAGTTATGCGTGACGTATGCATGAAACTGTGAAGGAGGCTATTTATAGTATGTACTAGAATAAATTCGCTGTTAACTCAACGACTGCAAAGCTTTCGAAACGTTGAATTTAATTAAAATAAATCATTTAATACTCGACCTTAAAAAAAAGATTTTAAATATTGCTAAATCATAAACAATATGCTTAATTCCATTGTCAGCGAAAAGAATGCTGATTTAATATATTTATACAGGGCTGAAAGGGATTCTGAAATTTCAGTAATAAAATAAAAGCCAATTATGGTCTTTTGCGTAGTAAGCAGTCGAGGCCGTACCTTAATCTCTTACAAGATTACGTGGACTTAGTTACATTTTACATTTTAAATGTAACAGATTAGTAATTGCGCGCGAAATAAATTTTGATGATTTTTTATATTCAGTGTTGCCACTGAAATATTGATTTCTATTTTCAAACTATCAACAATACATCTCATTATATTAAAATTGATAACAGTGCTTTTGTTAACTTTAAAAAAATGACAATTGAGAAAAACAACACGCCGCTCTTAATATCAGGGGTAGGCAGGGGTTACATCTGCTACTACATATAAAAAAATGTCTTTGTAAACTATCAATATAAACATTAAGCTATTTTTCCTCTCAAAACAATAGAAACATAACAATAAAATCTGGTAACAAAATAATAAGGAAATGAGTAGGTACACTACAATAATTCTGGCAATTTGCATTTTAAAATTTTAAATTGAGCCGCTTTTACCGCGTCACCGGAAAACCCATAAGAATAAAATGAATCATCAACATGCCGAGTTTGCGTGATAGTTCTGACTTAGGGTGTCTGGATTGCTAACACGCCTACTCTTCTTCAACTTATGAACAGGATAAAAGAGTAACGACTGAAAGAGTTTTTAAGGAACATTTGGAGTTAGTAGGTTATATTGATATATACATTGAGATGATCCCTACTAATATTGTAATGTGAATGTGAGTTTGTTTGTTACGTTTTCACGCAACAACTACTTAACCGATCATCATGAAACTTTCTACACATATTTTTGGAGGTACTACAAGTAACATAGAATACTTTTTATTTTAAAAAATAAATTATTTTTTACTATAGTTTCCAACTGACTATGGTTTCAGCTGTTTGGAATCATATTGATTCATTTCTATTGAAATGATCTCTGACACTTATTTAACGACTTAAATGCGAGCGAAGCCGCGGGTTAAAGCTAGTAATAATAACAAATTCTTTATTGGACAAAATAACAAAAGGTGAACTTTATGCCTTTAGGTATTTTCTATCAGTTAACCTTTGGGAGATGTGAGCGGTGATGTTGTAAATCGTGTAGAAAAATAAAATAAATAAAATAATAAAACAAATGCAAAATAATACCTGATAAATACTTACCTACACTAATAAATATAATATAATAATTAGATAAGATGTATTTCAAAATATACTAAATAATTATGTTGTCAGAGGATCTTATTCTTCTGTTTATGTAGTATATAGAAGTGTTTGTGGAGATTGTTTTTAAAACAATGTTTCTGAGCCAAATGTATGACGGGTTTAATCAGAGCAATCTTGCCTTAGGCTTAGTTAGTGTTTAATTCGACTAAACCAAGCCTCATATGCAATTAACAACGACAAAATACGGATTGGTTGTGTTTCCCTAACAGTGCTTTCAGCGGTAAGTGTATTGTTGTTTAATGTTATTGTAAATAGTTAAAAATTATTTAGGAATAAAATTTGATGACATTTTAAGATTCAGTATTGCTAATAAATCATTGTTGTATTTTATCGTGTTTAAGGGAAATAATATGAATATAAAAATTATTCACGTGTAAATAGTAATACGTATAAATATAAATTATCTAAATAAATTACTTTTACAAAATTTGCATAACTCTTTGAAGTGTCTATCTTTGTGATTATGAGTGACAATTTTTTTATAAGCAATTTTTGTAGTTGTTTATGATGATATCTTTTTTTATAATAATTTAATTATCGAAACAAAGATGTGTAAAGGCCCCGAAAAGTGTAAAAAACGATTTATAAGACATCAATGTCCTACCTAATTACACACACAATTGATATTTGGGTTATTTATCGCAAATTCGTTTAACGTATTCATAATAACTGTAGGCCGTTTAATTTCCACCTCGCGTCGGGAAAAATGTGTTCTCGCAAGATTAATGGTCTGCCAAACACGCCTTACTAGTCCACATGTTGAAGGTCTTATTACCTTATAGGAACTTTCTATTCATATATAATATTGTTTAAAGGAATAACGAATAATTTAAATACCAAAGCCTTCTGTTACTTCATTATCTAATTCCAATGAAAATTGGTAAAAACCGAAGAGATTATTTGAATACCAAGAATTTATGTATAATATAGATATATGCAATTAAAATAATAATAATAATAACAACGGAAAACCGCTTCAATGTTGTCAATGAAAAATAAATGTTGCTGAGTATTAGTGTTGTTAAATAAACGTTTTAAATTTCGTCTATAAATACTTATGACGTCATAATGAGTTACAATGATTTAATATATTATTAAATTAATACCAGCAAAGAACTAGAGAGCAAATCTGGAGTGTTGAGCTTCCAATGAAATATTCCATGAATATTCCATGAACACGTAATTTCCTGTCAATGCTGGTTGGATATTTAAAAAAATGTCAAACAGATACTTACAATTTTTGTATTGAGATGCATAAGCTCCCGCTCGGTGACTCGGCGCCGCGCGGTCTCCATTTGCTGCTGACGGTACTGGTTGTACTTATACAGCAAATACATTCCGGGCAAGGCCAGAATCACGAACGGTCGCATTAACGTTGAACCTCGTTGGGACATTGTCACATTAATCGCCTACACGAAGTTTTTGCTGACCGTACCAAAGGACGGTCAACAAATAAAGTTCGCTTGTTTTGTTCAATTGTATTAAATTAATTTGACTCATTTTATTGGTTAGTTTATATGAACACTATTTTTGGAAGAATTTTTTTTTAATTTAATATTTAAACTTATTATAGTTATTGCTTTATTTTTCTTAATTTACACACAACACTGGATCCAATAATCTGTAACAAAAAAGAAATTATTAATTATAAATTCATTTTAATGAGTTTTCTATGTTTTGGGTTTATATCTAGATCTACCCTCCGTCACTGCTAGTTAGCATAAAACATTTCCAAAATATTACTTTTAAGCAACACCGACATAAGTATTTGTAAATATATGTATGTATATAAAATGAGATTCAACCAAATATATCTTCATAGGGCTACAAAACCTTAACGGTTGAATAAATATGAAAATTATCAATTTTCTGTTCAACTTCCTCGCTTCAAATAACCCGCGTTCAGGTTGTTCTTTCAATGAAATTGCTTTTTAATCGAGTTGTCTATGTTACTTGCGAAATTTAATCATTTGTAGTCTACATTGAATTAGAATTCAAGTCTGTAATTTATATCTAATAATCTACTTTTTAAGAATAGCATTTTTTTAAATTTTTTTCATATGGGAGTGTATTATAAAGTACATGTGTATTAAAATTTTGTAATTTATTGTTGGTCTGTTGCCCTATTCGACATTTCAGAATTGTCTGCATTAGACATCTAAAGCTACTAATAGAAGGAGAAGGAATAGTTTTTTTAAAGCAAATAATATTAAATGCAATGCCTCAATCTAGAATTTTATTTAAAAGGAAAAACACGTAAACTTATACTGCTCGAAACAAACCCTTTTTTCAGTAATATCATATGTTTATAATAAATTTCTTTCGATCGGGATTTGAAACCGTACTTCGTTGTAAAGACCACACAAGAAAATAAAAAGTAATGCTTAAAGGCCAATAGAGGCTAGGAAACGTCTGCAAGGGATATTTCAAAGGTGAGATACTCCTATATCTTTTGTTTTTCGTAAGAGTTCATACAATGATAGTGAACTGTATCACTCTGTACCAGGAGCAATATTATCAATATACGTGATATATTTTTTTTGTTGAATCAATATTTATATGTATGTACATGTCTGATATCGCTAAATCAAATATAGATAGTGGGAGCCCAGTCTGCCACTCTGAAACAATATGATGAATAAGGCGTGTAATGTAAATAGGGAGATACCAATGAGATGGTCGAAATAGCAGTCATTAGGAATTATTTTCCATAATATGTTATTAGGTATTTAAATTATATGAAATAAGTATTAAAAATTATTTAAGTCTAAATTTTACAACCTAAATGTGGAGGTTTGTACTAAAATTAGATATTTCGTAGCCTCCCGAGCAGGAGTAAAAGCGCACGTGAAAACGGTTTTCCTCACGATTGGTTCGTTGAGTCTACTTGGGGAAATAATCGGATTAACTCTAGTCTTCCAAAATATATATATTAAACTTCTACATAGAATTTCTTCAAGGATGTCTTTCGTAAATTTTTCGTTCATGTATTTTTGTGATCCATAAACAATATAAATTAGTTGTCAAAATTATTGCAATACTTATATAAATCAGGAATATCAATTATAAGATTATTTCAAAATTTTGTTTTTAATTTAGAAATTCGTTCACAAAATCCCCTTTGTGATCTTCTAATTTAATTATAATAATTTTAAAATAGTTACATATATTAAATATGTCTTCCACTAAATAAAATTCTAATAAAAAGTTAACGGCAAACATTTTATTATTTATATTGAGGTGTAACCCAAAAAAGGTTTAGAAAATACCGATACGAGTCGCAGAAGTTATTTTTTTTAACTGTTCGGTAGGTAAAACAAGCCATGACAGTCGACTACTAACTGCTGTTACCGATATATTTATACTTTTGTATGTGACTATATTCAGTAAAGTATATATAGGTATATATGTCGCAAAGGATAATCAGAAAAAGTACATAGATATAGAAACATGATGCAATTTTATCAAAATGATGATCCCGAAATAGGTCATACAAATTTCAAAGGGGCTAATCAACTAAAAAGCCTCCCACGTTCCTCTTTGACTGAAAAAGGAGTTAATTTACAGACCATAATGTTCCAAAAGGTTTTTGTACTTTTTCCAACGAGCTTGTTGTTCCTGATGTTTTGTTGTTTATTACATTTGTTGACATTTTCTTTTGTCCTATCCTCATATAAAAATTAGATTTTATTCTAGGAACTTGGTAAATAAATAATTATACTTTTGTTATTGATTAGATCAGTATAAATTTTAGTTTACTACCTACCCCTTTTTTATCTGCACGTTCAAAACGAACATGTTGATAGACATTGGCTTTCGCATAAGTAGCGCTTGATTCGCGTTACGTTATACCTAAACTAATTAAATGTAACTCGAAAAAGGTGTACTAAAATATTAATTTAAGTGCGGCTTGCAAAAGTGAGTACCAAAAGAAGGAAATTCACAAAGTAAAGTACACAAAAGTCAAATCCAATCAATTTAAAAAGGGTTCTGTCTAGTATGAGATGGTGTGGAAATGTGGTGATGTTCTAATTGTGTTTCTCGAAAACGTTTCTGTTGAACGAACATAGCTTTTGTTTGAATGGAATCCCAATTGGAATTCTTCTCTTTTGAGCGTTCACGGATGGATTCTCATTCGTATAACTATTACAATTGAGTTGCGAGATAATAAGAACTCACTGCAAGCTGCTATATTTTGCATACGTATCGAGGTCGAATATAAATGTATTGACTTTTGAGAGATCAGTTTTCTAAATTTAAAAAGTTCGCATGGAACATTTTTTATTTTATAAATTATATCATAAATATTCAATTCAATCAGGAATTGAACTAGTAACCTCTGCGCAATATATCTATGTAAAGGCTATAAAAACTAACGTTGAACTCTATTATGACGTCATAGTTTATTATTATGTTGTATGTATAAAATACATAGCAAACATAGCTACCATACTCATTTGCTTCTAAATAATGGTATAACGTAAATCAACAGCGAGTTTGTTCAATTTAATAATGCTCGTATGAACTCGGATGTGCGGCAGATTCAACATTTATACAGTATTTCCTTTTTACTCTATATTAATGTAGGTGGGATGTTTTGTTACTATATATTTATTTTAAGATCTGTGATCACCGTTTTATTAGACTAATGGGCTGTCCTTGTATCTAGGGAACTCTAAACACATTTGTATGGTCCAAGCCTCAATTGACGAAGATCCATTTTACAAATAAAATAGTGCATGAAACGAAGCATTTTGAAACAATGCCAACAATAGAAGTAGAATGTGAGCCTTAAGAAAAATGCATCCACGTGTAAGATCACAATGGATCTTGGAAATTACTCTATATAACAATACGTTCTATTTTTAAACTTTAATCTTGGAGTTGATTGTTGGCATCAAGATGAGATCAGTGGAGCCTTTGGAGGACACTAAATAGTAAAATATATAGTCTTTGAATGTACGCAAGATTATTATTAGTGGTAAATAAAGTAAATCGAATTTACCTAATTTAAAAGGCTTATTATTGTGTTAATTTGGATCTGAAGTTCCGAAAGCTAGCAACCATCGTGTTCATGAGAAGATAAGGTCATCTTATGAGGACAATCTTAGATACTTGAGGAAGAACACATACGTATCTTTAAAATATACTACGGAAGTGACTTGTGTTACTTTTGAGTCGACATTTGTAGACTAAGTCACTTTATAATTAATGATGTATTATAGAATTACTAAAATAATATTTCTTAATAAGACTAATTTTTTTTGGGTATGAAAATAGCTATCCGCTGTAGCTTTCAGAGACTGCTGTGAGGAAATGACCGTAATGACGTCACTAGCGCATCCGGACAAACATTTTTACCGCAGCGCGCCAAAGCTGACCATTACGCATTCCAATTACAAATTCAAAATTGATTCTTATAAGCAAAGAAAGTATGAGTTTCCGCTTATTTCAATTGTAAACTTTGTTACTAACAAATTTAGCGCCTCTATTTTTAATTCAATGAATTAATTAAACTGATCATTTTACAATACTGAAAAAATGTGGCAGCATTTCTAAATATTGACATTTGAAGCTGTCAAATTTGTCTATTGAATAGTCTAACCTTGTTAGTATATTTTCCGAAACCTAACAGCAAACACTGAAAGTTGACAAGGTTCTACCCGGAGGCATGTAGCTCAAAGCTTCTGGGACCGTTTTCATTTCCCAAGAAACTTGTGATGTAAGATTTGGCAAGAGCCAAAAGAGCTTTGTATTTTAAACTGAACTAAACTAAAGCCTAATATATGAGGACTGTAGATGCTTTACAATTACAATTATTGTTGTAGCATTCTTAAATTAATATTTTTAGAAATATTTGTCTTTAAATATGTATACTTTTCAGTATTACGTTTTAACTTCTAGGAATTAAAAAGTACCAACTCCTAATTCCCTAATTGTAGATACTATTAATACATGCATATAAATTTAAATACTTTTATTGATAGGGCCGAACCTAACCTACCTTTGCAGTGCGTGCGTCAAAACATTTTCATTCGATTGTAGAATTTCGTTTCAATGCTAAAATTATGCGTAAGTAACTATCTAAGTACATCTATATTTATAATGTCACGTCAGCAGTCCTACTACGTCTAGAGGTAAGCAGTTCACTTTATATTCCATTCTACAAACCTCCACCTACTTCCTTTGAGCTTCAATAAATGCGTGACGTAATATTTCTGAACTAAAATTATTATATGCGCCTATAAATACAAGTCCAAAATAAACAACATTAAGTTTAGCATTGCTTATTAGAAGCCTAATAAGTAATAATGGAGTTATACCAGTTAAAAGCGGATATACAAATAGGAACTGCCTAGTTATTCATAATAGATGCTTATTGTGTGGAGCAGAATTTGTTTGTGAATGCCTCGCCTTTGTCTGGAGCAGGCAGAATTGTTGCTTTGTTCCCATGTTCTGCTTCACTATTGAGGTTGAATGTGGAAAGTTGTGGAGCGGTTTTGTTTCATATTATGTTAGGATTTACCTCTATCGTTCTATGCTTGGTTTTTGTTATCTATACGGTATATACTTCTACACAGGAAAAACTGCATGGTCACCCTGCTCATAACAACAGACAGATGAATAAGCTAACTGCTCTACTGTAGCTTTATATTAACATGCTAGAAAGAGATAAATAGAGGATTGTCTGTTCCATAGTTGAGTAACTTGGCGATTTAGATTTTGTATTGCTTTTACTTTCTGTGGCGTTATAGGGTATGCATACAGTCTAATATTTTTAGTACAACTTTGAAAAGGAATAACTTTTTATATTGTTATAGACTTAGTTAAAAAGAAACGAATTTATATTTTTTATTTATAATACAATAATGAACACAATTCTAATTTTTAAATTTGTCTAAAAATATATTTTTTTAAATTTAGATTTTGCAAGTATGACTCATTAGTTTTATTTTCATGTATAGAAATTATTCACAAAAGATGTGCCATATATTGCAAATTTATATGGAATAGTATTAAACAGAAATATAAAGGCAAGGCGAGGCGTTTTTAATTTTCCAAGTATAATTTGGAACATCACGCGAAAAGCTTTACATGAAACTTTGATGAATGAGCCGCTCGGACGAGGGAGTAAGCGTTTTTCACTTTGACAACTGTTTGACAAGAGTATTAAGGTTTTCTGTTATTAACGACAACGAAAGTACGGTTAAACATTAAGCTTTACTCATAGTGATAAACAAAGATGAAATTATAATTTATAAGCAGTTACCAACGCGTCTTTTTGTTTTAGAGATATTTTCAGTTTGATTGCCGATTGAAATGAATATTTATTCATATATTTATGTAAATATTATATAATAAATATAAATGTAAAATAGATATTAGGAAGTATAACATTATACATAAAAAATAACTGCAAGAAATGTTATATATTTATAGTTGTTAATGTTTAGCTAGAATTCGGTCCATGATTATATATAGGTTTGTATATTCAAAAATAGGTCCTTTTATAAATAAGATTGCTGAACTATTAACTATTGAAGGTAGTAAAAACCCGTGATGGAGCTCTAAAGAGGTTTCAACACACTCATTAATCATTCCTTTTCCCTCAATCAGTGGTTATTGGTCACGTCGTTCTAGCCTGCAAACTTTGACCTGCTAAATTTCAGAACTAAATTCGCGTTTGTATCCATTAACATTTTAATGGATATTGCTTTATATATGTAATATGTATTGCTTTAAAATTCATTTGTTTAGTTATTTTTTGTAGTTATAAAATTTTTATGAAGCCAAAATGTACTCAATATAGAATGTGTTGTAGTTTCAGCGAACAGGTCAAACTTTTAATGTTAAGCAAAAGAATCTTGTAAAAGGTACTAAATCTTTTTAGTACGGTTGACCTTTACAGGAAAGGTGAGCGCTTTGTTCTAAAATAATGTTTGTTTTTTTGCTTATTGTAATTTATTATTAAACCTAGTAAAGATGATACTTTTATAAAATCGTAAAATAAAATATCCCGCACAGTAGACGACATTAATGCAACTTTATTTGTGTGAATCAAAAAACTCAGTTAATTTTTATTATGATTTTGTTGTATTTGTCATAGTACGTTTAGATTTTCGAATTAAGAACACAAATTATCGGCCAATAGAAAAGCTGTAGTCTGCGAATTCTTTTTATTATTAGCAGACGATAGCTGTTCCTAAATTTCATATCTAATTTTATGAATTTAAAGCATGTAATCGTTACTACGCCCATTTTCAATAGCAGAACTAAATTTCGAAATTTATGAAACAATACTATTCGTTTTTATTGTTTATCTTTAATAAAATCGAAATTATATAATTCATGACTTAGTCGCGTTCGGGACCAGCTTGGAAGTAGCCAGGCACAACAAGAGTGAGGACCATCAATCTGTATGGTATACATGCGTCTTCTTTCGAGGTTCATCTGCGTCATCTATCTCACCATGAAGTAGAGTGTGATCAAACGTCAGTCTGCTATAAAAAATAATACTGAACTAAGTTTTACTTGAAGCATTGATAATTAACATTTGTAAATATTGCTTTCGATGTGTGTACCCCTTGTTCAGTTATTTAGTATAGTGAATATCTACACATATGCAAGTATATACATATATGTGTAAGATAAAATTATGTAATATTCTTATTAGAAAATAATTGGTGTGTAATTACTATTACATAGGTACGAATTTTTATTAATAAGAATGACATTATATGTTATCATGATAAATTATTAATATGTTGACGGACATTAAACATGAAGGATCACGTCAGTTGAAAAAAACTACAAATAATGCACCAACCAATTTGCTGAATGATTCCCCATTGTCACGCAAACGCGAGCGATTTCCCACATGAACACGTTACCTCCATCGACGACATTTACGAAGGACAGACCATGACCTCAAACTGTACTCACCTGGCGAAACAATTCTGCAAAAAACACTTTCAAAACAGTCAGCAAACACTGGAAACAACGGAAGACAAAGCGTCTCTCACATGTCCACTTAAATTATAACAAAACACTGATCAATTGACTTAATTGAAGAGCAACAGTTATTAATTTACTAATTATCTGTCACTTTTTAGTGATGACTTACGCTTTGTCGTTAAAATTTCGGTGATACGACATCACTGCCGCCTTCGCAGGGCCAGCGCGCTAGCCGGCGCGCCGCCACTCTGTCACTGAAAGACCCTGAGAGGCTTAATGGCGCATGCGTTCTGGAACGCAGGATCGGCCGAAATTTCCCTCATTTCCACTTTATGCAACGACTTAATAAACAATACAGTCAGGTTTGATTGTCGTCTTTCTGTCTCGGGTAATACGGCTTCATATTCAATTATAAATGCAGTCGGCTTACGTCGTTTTGTTTTATAGGAATGCGCGTGCCGCACTGCACACGTTGATAATTAAATATGTGGATGACAATAGCGTGGTAAGAGGACACCCGCGGATTGCTGCCGTCTAGAGTCTGTGACGTCACTGCGCTGAAAGAGAAACGGCTGCAGCTGCCCCGACCAAGCGGAAACCAGCGAAGTGCCAGTAACCGTGTAAACTGTAAACGGTCGATATTACAGAAGTTGCATGAGCGAACGATTCATGAAGTTGGCATTTTGTAAACTTTAACAGAGAACTTTGAACTGTATTACAAGTTTATTGTATGCGAACTGTTACAAGCAAAGTAAATTGAATTGAAAAGCGAATTGACTACTATCAAATAAAACGTTTACATTTATAGTTTCGTTTTGGGTTTTAATAGAAATAATGTTCTGTAGTAGACTAGACAAACAATAGTTGTTCTAATCTAAGTTTAGTGATATTTCTATCAGCCCATCTATTTCCGTATTGTTTGCATACGATAGGTCACTGCTCTTGAACTGGCGTGCTATTGCTGTGTATATGAGTGAACTCAGTTCAGATCAGATCTAAATAAGGCATCATAACGTAAACACAAATATAGAAATAAATGAAAATTATATAATATTTGCAATTTCGAAATTTATTAAACATTCAGTGTTATTTGTTATAATGATTTAGTCGTAAAATTAACACTAAAAGAATGGGAGCGGTCTTTCGACCAAAAGTAACTTACTCTTCATAAATTTTTGTGGGTTCATTTTACAAAAGTGGTTGGTTCAGTCTTGCATGTGGATCAATCTATCTATTGTTGAAAGTCGAATGAAATCCCTGCGAATACTTTCGATTTTTATATTTAAGAGTTTGTTTTTAGCTTCAATTATATTTATTATTATACTACTAATGATGTTGGAAATATAACATGTAATAAAAAAGAAAACTATAATTACTTAAATTTCACAAAATATACAATTTGCAAATTCATTTACATGGCTTTAAGTGAACAGCATCGATAGGGTACGAAATAAGGGTGGGGGTGACCTTTGCCTTTCGCACACAATCACGACTCACCCCGCGTGCAGGGGTGCACAGGTGAGCGGCTCCGTTCCTTTATATCGATTACTAACCTTTGGTAAATTGCTTTTGATATATTTTAAATTTGTTTTTACCAAATTTTAATTGTGATTATTAATAAAATATACCTATAAGAATACAAAAAAATTCAATTGTTTTTAATTTTTGTCTAAAACGTGAAAGTGAATTCATAATATTAATCTTATTATTAGAAATGTTTATATAAATTTTTATTAATTTATTTGAAAAATCTTTTTAGGGGGTTCATCACTAGTGAAATATACTTTTAAAATATAATTCAATTATAATAGAAACGCCTAAAAATATCGACATTGATGTTCATTTTTCACGACTAAATTGGCAAATATTGCGTGTCACCGCACTCGGCCCGGCACGCGATGTAAAGGCGGGTGCGTGACCTTTAAACAACTGTTCTACCAAAATCCCTGTTGGAGTTTTATATATCATTATTTAGTAATTATCTCATTTTATTCTTATTGAGGTATTATCAAAAGATTAATATACTAAAACCATTATTAGAAATATGTTTTAATTGCTATACAACTTGATCTTCAAATTGAAAAATCCTACAATAGCTCGTCAAATTTTGATTTTTAAAGTAAATAAATTATTTGAAAACACCTAAAAATTGACTTTATTAGCAACGTCGCAAGCTACACTCAATGTTTTTTCGTTTACAGACTTTCAGGCGCTTAGACCACGTTTTCTTTACGACATTACGGACTCACTTCCATTTTTAAGTAAACTATAAATCTGTGCCTTAGTGAAAACGTGCATAAATATTTGAGGCTGCGACTATGGTGGCTGCAAAGCTTTCGAAAAGTCAAATTAAAAGAATTAATATGACAACCATAGTTAATAATCTTCAATTTAGAATGTATTTTTATAGTAAGTACTTATAGACAATTTCGGAAGAGGCACTCAACCTTCGATAGCTCAGTTGGTAGAGCGGTGGACTGTAGAGGTTTCGTAAAATTGCTGATATCCATAGGTCGCTGGTTCAAATCCGGCTCGAAGGAGTTTGTCTTTTTTTTTGTTAAAACTTTTATTTAGAAAATAAATAAATAAACGCTATTCAATTCTACAAATTCAATTAGATATTTTAATAGTTCAAAATTTTAAAATAAAGTTATTTGATACTAGTTATTATAATTAAATATCTAAGATACGACAAAAAAAAACGAGTACACGCGAAACTACATTGATAGCTGATATTAAAAAGCCAGTCTGGGACTAACGATGACACGCTGCGGACAGGATTCGAACCTGTGCGGGTAGAACCCAATGGATTTCAAGTCCATCTCCTTAACCACTCGGACACCGCAGCTCTTACGGTCCGTAGCGAAATACTATATTATATATTAAATATTTTGCAAATACTTTTATAATTATAAATAAATAATTAATTACATTAATAAAATATTTTAATTAATTAAATTTTTAAAGCAAAAAACCATTTTTTAAATATATTTTTATAAAATAATATTCAATATTAGTTGTGTTTATAATTATTTTTGGGGTTTATTTTATTAAAATTTTATTTATAATGCTAATTTGAAAAATATGTTATTTACAACTAGCTCCATCTAGCAGAAAATTGTGCAACTACGTTTATTAGGAAGCTATTACTATTCGATAATAGATGGTGCTGCAAATTTTATAAATGTTTGTACTTAGTAACACTACTCACCAATAGATAGCAGCACCAACTTTTATAATATAATTAAAATAAGTTTGCGCAAATAAAAATTTTGTAGTGATTTTTTAAATTATTCTCAAAGATGATTTAACTATTTCAAAAAATTATTCAGTTTATTGTCGTAATTATTTTCTATTTGACATCTTCAGTCGCAATTATCGTAGTCGCGGCAAGATAAATTTTAATTTGTTAAAGTAATTCAAAAGTGAATTTTATATGAATAAATATGTTATGTAGATGTTAACCTATTTCGTGAAAGGAAACTTGCATTAAAGCAGGTAGGGTAGACAGGTGATAGGAAATAAACCATATTTAGCTCAAGAATTGAGTAAACATAGTCGCGTGCGTCGCAGATAGTGGCTACTCAGGTGTGTTTTTATTGTAAGAGACAGGCTCCCTTATGAACATCATCCTAATATGTAGACCAGCGGTTCTCAAATTTTTTTGGCGAAGGAAAAAGCCTTAATATAATTATAAAAAGCTGATTTATATGTATTCATGAATAATCATATTGCAATGTAATATTACGTAATATTTAGTTGGTATATTTAGATGTAACCTTATAATCTCCTTTTGGTAGGTATTTTTTTGCAGTATTTTAGCCCTAGGGTTCCGCGGAACACACTGAGAATGGCTGATGTAGACAATTAAAATCGATATTTTAAAATATTGCATTATAAGGCTACATAAAATCTGGTTGAAATTTTTGGAAGATAGTTTTTTGTTATGGCTTCCAATATTATTTAATATGATGTTTAGTTGATACAAATCGTTCTTACATTTCATGGTAATTGGTGAATTGTCTTCATCCAGGAACTTAGTTCCAGCCTTCACGGATGATACTTAAAATGTAAGTCTAGACAATAGCTTTACTTCCTTTAATAATACAATGAGAAAATGTTTAACGCTTTTCAATTCACTAAAAAAACATTCTATTATATTTGCTCAACTACTTTTTTTGTGTCATTGTTTTTCATATATTTTTTTCTGTAGGTATATATCTATTTTGTGTCATAAAAGTCCAGAGAATGATTATCCATTTTTAACATATATTTCTTAATTATATGTTTGTGCTGTCTTTGGCCTGATACTCATCGCACAGGACGTCCTACTTTGAAGTCATAAAGCAGTCTATAATTAAAAATTTTGTAAATATTAAAATCATTTGATACTAGCACTCGATGTGTATGCGAGAAAATAAAGTTACTCCCTCCATCTTGATTCGTTTGTTTTCATATTGTTAAACAATTTTAAAATTATTTAAGCATTATATCATTTTTTAATTTTTAATCAATAGTCGTTAGTTGTCATAGTTTGACTGACCAGTTTAAATAAAACTTTGCCATTTATTATACCTACGTTCTAATTTGTACTCGAAATTATTATTTATTTTTCTTCAAAGAATTCTCATTAAATGTTTTATGGGGCTTAATTTTGTTGGGTGCATTTTTACAACAATGTTACAATCATAAAAAGTCCTATATCGTATAAACAGAGGATTAACTTATCGGGTCAGCGTTAATTGCTACAGAAAAGAACATTTGGAAGGAAAACAAACAAATAAATATTTTTTAGACGGTAAAAAGAAAGGCTACAAAAAATATTTAGATCTTTTAATTGGTCATTTTTTATTATAATATACATGTTTATGGATTTAAATGAAATCAAAATCATTTCGGTTTAATTAAGTTTATTGATGAGTTTCATTCTTCATTTCAAAGGCTTTGCATCTGTAGCCGTGCTGCGTTCAAAGAATTCAAAAAACGCCAAAATATAATCTTACGATTTGTGAATTGAAGGGTTAACATGTTTTTGTATTTAAAAAAATATAGTTGTATATTTTAGCAACATTTTCTCTAAAAAACCAAAAAGCATTTTAGCATGTCACTATTGCATAAAAAATTAAAACTAAAGGTAAATATTGAAAGTAAGTTGGCGCCGTTTTTATCAAAAAAAGCGACCGAGTTTTGATAACATTATACGTACAACTTTATGACTCATTGTTTAAGCTTTTATTATGATATTTAAAATGTTGAATTGTTAAATATTTGAGTAATTTATTAGAAAATAATGATTCATATTTCTTCAAGGTCGTTTTGGGCTTTCTGTGAAAAAATCGGAAGTAGGAATAAGGCTAATATAAAATTTAAAGCAATAAGTAATAGAAATTGGCATATTTGTGTTGAGGGCATCGAATTCACATAAAATCAGGTGAAAAATCTCTGGCACCAAAACACTTGTTGCGCTGTGTTATAAATGAAATTTTTTGTAGTCATGGTTTGAGGTCTAAATATTGGATGGATAATAAGTGCTTATAAAATAATATATAAAAACAATTAAAGTTATTTTATTTAGATCTAAAAAAAGTTATTTACAAACTTGACCGTTTTCTGGATTAAGGTACCAGTTGTGTTAGCATTTTCACTACGGTTTTTTTGTCTAATTTACATTTCGAATATTCCTGCTGACAATCGCTATCAATCGATTTTCCAAACGAGATGGCGTCCATTATAGACGTGCCCTCTAACATTCGACGGACTAGCGAATTTCTGAAATTAATAAAATTATAATCAAGTAGGAATCGACACCAATGACCAAACATCATTCACCTCCGTTATGCCGGCCTGATGAGACGATGTTACACACTTGTATATTACAACAAGAATGGTCTTTCTCTCCACAAGCACTTTCTATATAAACAGAAGAATAGGATCCTCTGACAGCATAATATTGAAAAATTGTATATATTATTATATTATATTTATTAGTGAAACTATTTAATAATGACCCAAATTATTTTGTATTTGTTTTATTATTCTGCCCAATTTGCAATATCACTGCTCACATCTGCCAAAGGTAAACTGGTAGAAAATGCCTAAATTATTAAGTTCGTCTTTTGTTATTTTGTCCAATAAAGAATATAAAAAAAGTAAAATTGTAACTGAAAAATCCTCCTATCCCCTATTTGTATTTCAGTATAACAAAAATAAAATTACACAAAATACTTACGAAGATAAGGAAGCAAGTAATGCATCAAACTCTGTAGCATTCCCACTTATAACATTCTCATTGGCTAATTGTACATAGGAACACGCGAGGCGTTGTGTACATGCAGCCGAGTCTATGTTGTAGCGCGCTAAAGTTTCATCTAACTTGTTCAACATATCGCTTACTTGATGAAAATCTGTTTCAACGCCTGAAAAATTGACATCTCAATTATCTACCTATTGTATTTCACTCTTAATGTAAATACATACTCTAAATCAGTGTTTCCCAACCTTTTTTGTACCATGCCCCACCTTAGTCTTTCTAAAATTCTTATGCCCCCCTTATGTAACCAAACACCCAGTTGATATTTTAGTCTCGTCAAACGAAATCAACTTGACTCCCTGTGGGGCGTAGGTCCCACTTTGGGAAACACTGCTCTAGATTCTAGAGAATTTAAAAAAAACTTCATTTCCCACAACCACATTCACTATTATTCTCATACATGTCAGTCAACAGTTCTTTTTTACATTTTCTAAGTAATACAGCGAATATGGGTTTTATACTATAACCAAAATCAAAACTTACTTGGGCAATATAAGAACAGCCCCAAAACCTATAATCGAGCCAAGGAGTACTCCACCCAAATCTATTTTCACTGGACCATATAAACCCGTCCCTGTCCCACCATATGGGCCCTGAAACAGTATGGCTTATTTACTACATACGTAATTATTATTGACAAGTCCTAAACGTAGTACACCGTCCTGATCAGCACTACTATTATCTAGCCAGTAAAGAGGTTGCCTGTCAATCTGAACTTAACATGATAATGTAATCTTGTAAAGATTTTAAAAGTGGGATCTAAATAACCTGAGATCCTGTGCTTCCATACGTAGATATGCCAAATCGCTGAGTTCTATCAGAATCTCTGGCAAGATCCTCTCGGCTCTTTTCAATCCTTGCTGAAGGTTCAGCTAGCTGATCTTCAGTTCTTTGATAACTTGGTAAGAATCCTCTGTAAAACGGACACAATAAATGCTTAATATAGTTTTCATCT